>LPNX010296188.1:635201-709688 GCA_001517045.1 Pseudotsuga menziesii
CTGGTACCTGTAAATCCCACTGAAAAACAAGCTTGATTTCTCAGGCTTAGGAACCATTGTAACAGTCGTTCCTCCCTTGACAAATCCATTCTGTGATCGAAAACACCTTTTCCGCATTGAATCTGTCCTTTCCGCACTTTGCCTTCCGCGCTTCCGACCTCAGAACCCGAAAGTCAGAAACTCAAAGGCTCGACGAAGTGAATTGTTAGTCTTCCGCCTTCTGCCTTTCGTACTTCCTCTTTTTGCCTTTCACATTCCGCTTTCGGAACTCGGGAGTCGAAAACTCAAAGGCTCGATGAAGTGAATTGTTAGTCTTCCGCCTTCCTCCTTTCACACTTATGCTTTCCTCCTTTCACTTTTCGCCTTTAGAACTCGTGAGTCGGAAACTCAAAGGCTCGACGAAGTGAATTGTTAGTCTTCCACCTTTCGCCTTCCGCACTTTCTCTTTCCTCCTTCGGAACTCGGGAGTCATATATTCAAAGGCTCGACGAAGTGAATTGTCAATCTTCCACCTTCCGCCTTCCGCACTTCCACCTTTCTCCTTTCGCCTTTCGCTTTCCGCATTCAGAACTCGAAACGAAAACTCAAAGGCTCAGCGAAGTGAATTGTCAGTCTTCTACCTTCTGCACTTTCGCCTTCCGCCTTCGACTTTCCGCCTTCGGAACTCAGAAGTCAGAAACATATTGCTCGGCAGAGTTCTTCAATCGCGGTTTTGCCTTCTGCTTTTGGAACTCGGAAGTTAGAAAACTATCAAACAACGGAAACTGTATCCATGGTTCTGCCTTTCACATTCCGCCTTTCCTCCCTTCAGTGCAGAACTCGGGAATCTGAAAACTTAACTTTTGACCTTAGCCTTTTTTGCACTTCCGACTTCCGCTTTCTGACCTCGGGCTCCGAAAATCGAAAGTTACTTTGCCTTAGAATTTTTTTGTACTTAGAAAATTTGAAAATTTTCTTTTTCTTCCTTCTTTGTCGGCTCAACTTAGCCTTTCATGTCGACACAATCACTGCAAGCTTCGTCGGCTCCACTCAGCCATCTTAGCACCACTCGGCCGGTTCAACCGACACAGCAACTTCAAAAACACTTTTTTTTTTTTGGAAATTTTTCTCCGCCTTTCTCATTTTCCCTCTGCTAACCAAAGGGTAATCTTGCAGCTGTCAACTGCTCAACTTGACCCATTGAGGCCCAATGCTGTAACCAGTGCTGTGATACCACACTGTCACCGCTGGAAGATTAAATGTTGGAAAGTACCTCTTATGTCATGTCTTTCTTCCAAATTGCAGCGACAAAATATGAAGAAGGTGATTTGTAGTTTGAATTTTGTTCTTGATGGTGACTGTCAAAATTGTAATGCTCATTCCCTGAAGATCCAAATGAATATGATCTTGATAAAGTGGGCAACAATTCAGATAATGTGTTGTTTTCCATTATTGGATCTCCCTTAGCATCTGCGATAGTTTCATCTCCGCTACTCGTTAAATCCTGGGGAAGATAGATATACACACAAAATGTATATCATTTGTATAAATAAATACATGGTATCCCACTCTCGTCGAAATCCGATAAATAAAATATAGAGATTCTGCAGTGCCACGGTGGAAGTTTATTAGATAAAATTTGTTGATTATAGTCCGTTATATAGTTGACTGAGAGTATTCTTTCCTAGAATGGGAAAGTTTTCTTGAAACTCCATTTCGAGAAAACCTAAGTCATCAAAAGAGCACGCCAAAAGAAGTGTCTGCATCCTCAAGAACTGAAGGATTTGGCAGTCGAGCGGTGCGTTGAGAGCTTGACATCCGACTAACTTGTGAATCAAGCCACACTTTCACGGGATTGGAGGAAGCGTGAAGAGTTCAATTACATATTGTATGCGCGCGGAGCCAGGGAGGATGAACGTGACGACCTGGATATACATGCAACCACCTAAACTCGCCAATCACCAGGGGACACGTGTCAGAATTTTAGTGGACAGGGAGATGAGGAATCTTTTGAGACTGCGTCTCCATTGTGAAATTCCTTTGGCGTAATTATAAAAGGATTTTTCTTGTACATCATTCTCTTTCCATTAGAATTAACATGTATTGTATTGTGCAGTTGATCAATTGCACTTCATCGGACAACTATCAAGATATAAACATTATGTTTATAAAAAATATTTCAATGTGTTTCTAATTGATTTGTATTCTTCAAAAAATTGTTTGTTTAAAAATTACGAATTATGTTGCATCAATTTTATTATCTGAAATTTCATGTTGAAAGTTATAAAAGTTTAACTAGACCTAATATTAAATGAGATTATCAATTTGATAAATGTTTTAAAAAACTTTTAATTACAAATATCAAATTTTCAAGGTTTGAAGTAAAAGAAGCAACTCAATATACTAGAAAATAAAAACCCGTTTGGAGGGCATATTTAGTAGTTGTTTTTACCTTCATTTAAAAAATTGTTGCTACCAATGGCATTTTTTTTCAAGATTTTGAACCTTTCAAATCATAAGTATCTAATGGGGAACCTAAGTAGGGCAGGAGGTTGGGGCGGTTTCCTGGGGTCGTCCTCACCTAGGATCCATCCCCACGACCAAATGTACATCACACACAACGCCAGATATATATAGTAATAAAAAAAGTATCTAACATTTTTATTTTTTAAATGTGTTATTATTCATTTTTTTCTTTTCATTTTTGTCTAAAATGTCCAATCTTTTTTAAATGGTGTTTTTTAATAACAATGTGAATGAGGCTTTCTCCCTTGTAAGCCATAAAACATGTTAAACCCAAAAAATAAATTTTATAAAACATAAAAAATAAATCAATAAACTTACTTGTCAAATTGATTGCACATTTCCTCCATTGATAATTCACCTGAATTTATGTGTGATAATATTGAAATAATTAGTGCTTCATCCTTACTCCTTGCAATAATATCCAAGGCCTTATATTCATATATTCTAGCAGGTTCTTGACATCAAGACTTGTCTTACCAGTGCTCCATAAAATGGATTTAGAATTTTTAATTTTCTAATTTTTTATGCCAATATTCTCCCACAAGTTGAAGATCTCATCAATCAAATCTCATATTTTCCCCATTCTAAAGTCCAACTAGAAATAACCATATACAACTCTAAATTCATCACTTCCTTTGACATTGCCTCCCTTCACCTTACCCTCTTTAATTGGGAAACATATTTCCATACACCATTGTTTTTGAAAACCTGCATCAACCTTTGATCTATCCCCACCACAAATTTGTTCAAATTCATTATAAATGAATCACACCATTTGAATGAATGTCATGGACATCCTATATTCACTATATGTGTTATGATTTCATGCCAATAGTTTTGCTTGTACATATGTTAAACCAATATAAATGACACATTTCTCGTTTGAAAAATACCGTTTGTGGGATATTCTTGTATCAATTCTCTTCTAGACTTTGCATAATGATTTCCCCTAATCGCATAATATTTATAATCAAAACATTTTGATCGATCAAATGCATGCCTAGAAGGAACTTGTTTTGGGTCAACAAAAACTAGATAATCAACAACATGTGCATAGGGATTGTACCCTCATCAATGCTTTCAAGTTGTGAATAACCAAGTGATATGCCTTTCTAATTTGAAACTTCTCTTGGTCTTATGTGGGTTTGGTTGCTTCACATTTAACATAAATGTATGCTTAATGTCAACCAAGTTGTACCTCCCCGATTGTTCTCGGATTTCATTTTGTATCAACTTAATAACACCATCATCTAGATCATCACCTAGAGTAATGATTCCCCTACTAGCCCCACAATTTTCACTATTTAATTCAGAGCTAACATTGGATTTAACAAAATTAGATCTCTTCCTCTTATGCCAAAAATTATTTTCATTAAGTCAATAACAACTGTATCAATGTTAAGAATGGAGACATCCTCAACCCTTGTTATTTTTTAGTCCATTTTGTTTCTTATTCTTACTTGTAGGAGTAACAACCCCATTAGCATGAATCTCTTCATTGTGTTCATTTGGGATTGCAATCCTTTTAAATGTAACATTTTTACTTGATTTGATTGTTTGTCCTTTCCTTTCTTTTATTTTTGTGGTTGAACTTCTATTGAACATTTGACATTTATGTTTCTTCTTCTTTTCTCCCCCTGCTTTGTCATGATAACCATTAATGATCACTAAATGATTTTCCTCAATTGATGGTGTAAAGAACCATCCTCCTCACATTTTCTATAAGTATATATTTAACCATTGTAAACATATATTTTTCATTTTAACTTAGGTAATAATATATATATGCTCGATCTATATCTTCATATATGGTATCTTTTAAATGCTATAAATTAAAGAAATCCAACTTCTACAATTTCAAAATCCCAATTTCAAAATCTCTTAGTATTTAAAAGGTAAAAATCAAAACATTGAACGATTTCATTGTGACATGCACAATTAAAAAATAAACATAAATACATTTCAAAATATAGATAAAAAACCAATTAAAGATAATTACCTTGACCGTGTCATCTCCTTTATTTTAATATTAAAATGTAACTACCTATTAAATGTGTGATTATGTTGTAGCATTATTATCCACTATCATCCCTGTTAAAATGTGTATCCCGCTTCTTTACCTATAAACATGATAACCAAGGTCTCCCATAGACATTGAGTAATGAATGCCACACATAATGTACCAATGACAATTTATCAACTCTAACCAAGGCATTATATTGCATCACTGGTGTGCCCGCAACAAGTTGGATTCTAAATTATTAGCATCTTTTGATCTTAGTATATTTTGTGGTTTCCATTTAACAAATGTTGCTTCACACAGATTTCTCAATTAAAAAAGGTTTTCAATTAAAGTAGAAAGAACCATCCTCCTCGCATGTTCTATAAATATATATATTTGGTTTTCAATTAAAGTAGAAAGAACCATCCTCCTCGCATGTTCTATAAATATATATATTTTCCCATAGTAAAAATATATATTTTCATTTTAACTTAATAATATATCATATATTCAATCTATATTTTTATATATATTATATATTAAGGAAATCCAATTACAATTTCAAAATCCCAAGGCCGGATAAAAATCGAAATAAATAAAGATTTCATTATGACATGCACAATTAAAAACAATTTCGTAATCAATTTCCATATATCCCTTAAACTTCATGATCATGACTACGATGTTGTAAGTCTTCTATATAGTCACATATAAGGAAAGGTGATGTGCTACACAAAGATGACTAGGAAGGGTAATATGTTTTGAATTACTTCAAAATTCAAACATATTCTCATTTTGAATGAAAGGAATCCTAAATTTTTTTATGAGACGTTCTCCTCCAAATTGGGTTCTTACTCAAGATTGAGTTTCTTTGCAAGAAAATAATCTTGAAATAATACGAGAAAATTTATTTACATTGTAGATGATCGTGTGTGATATGTTTATTTATTCTTTTTATTTAGGTGATGGCATTACTAAAGTATCTATGCAATCCATCGATCACTATACATTGGCAAAACATGTTATCAAATGTGAAATATACATTACCATTTCTTACTTTCTTTATATATAACCATAAATAACCATAAGGCATCTAAAGGGGCGGCCACAAGCCACGCTTTGGGTACCCGTTGGAGTGACAACTTACCATTAGCATATCAATTTGGTATCGAGAGATCACCATCATCACTTACAAACTTCTATTAGATACTCATCATCATTATATATATATATTTTTTAAATTCTAATGTGGACACAACTTGCTCGTTCCTTGGAAGCGTTTATCGGAGTGTTTATCGGAGCGATAATGGAGGATTAAGTCACATAACGTACACCTGGCGATGGTGTTTATGTAGTTTTTAATGCTTTGACGTTGTTTGCAATACATGTGGCATGGTACTGGGTATCATTTATTGACCTTTTTGTTTATGACGTCTTGATCTATACGTGAATGTACTGTGATATCCTTGCTGATTGCCACGCTCTACTGGCGGATCTTGATACTCGTATCAATTTTTGTGGGAATTCGATCTGGTGTCTGGCTTCATTAAAACTGTTTTTGCTGCTCAACACGTAGTTTCTTGGCTTTGAATGTGGTATTGATTGTGCTGTATTCGCGAGGTTTTGCCTAATCGTCGGGGTCGAAAACTACCATTTGCTTCGCTTACCTTTTGGCGTCTTTTTTTCCTATGACGGGTTAGATCCTATGTTATGGTTTTCATGTGCTATGGGAGTTTTACCATTGAAGGCAGTTTTCAGCTATGGCGATGAAGGTTGCTCTTCTGGTATGGTGTCGGGTTTCATTTATTAGTCTATTTGGTACTGTTGGATTGGAATGCTCGTGTTTTTACTCGGGTGTTAGCGCTGATTGACTGGTATCTTGGTTAATTTTGGTGCTAGTTTTGACTTTTGGGAGATTTCTTTAATTTTCGGCTCTGTTTCTGCTTTCATTTGGGTTTGGTGACAAGCTGTCTTGTCCTGTATTTGTGGGGATTTGTATACTGTACTGGGTCTTTCTTGTTGTGCACTTCCTTTGGCGAGTGTGCCTTGGAGTGACGGTTCTATTCAATCCTGTCTGCTTCTGTTTATAGAGGTGTGTGTTGACATTGTCCTGATGAATTTGAGGGATGTAAAAGCGTTAACACGCTCTCCTCAGAACACATGGGTGTTTAACTCCTCGAGGGTGATTTCTAATAAGGATTCTAAGCATGATTTGATTTTTCCACCACTGGGGTTGGTAAGAGCATCTGGAGAGCAAGAGGAACCAGACTTTTCTTTTGATAGGGTTGCTGATGTTAATTTGATGGCGTTGGGTGCAATTTTGGATGCTGCTCATGGGTTTTCACCCTTTGTGTCATGGGCAGGAAGATAGTGTTGCGCGGGTATCATTGGATATGGATATGGCTCTAAATCCATCTATCAAGAAATTGCCCCCTTCATTGGATAATTTTATAGCCGGTGAATCTAATGTTTTCGCTGATTACGGGGCACTTGATAAACTTTGGGAGGGTTCTCCATAGCACTGCGCATTGAAGAAGGTTTTAGTGAAGAAAACTCGGAAGTGCGTATGTAAACAAGAGAAACACATGCTTCTGGTGGTGGGTGAGGACATTCCTTTAAACGAAGATCATGCTTACCAATGCACTAACTCTTGTGGGTCGGTTTGGAGGGAGAAAGATCAGTGCAGATGGTATTCACAGTTGGGTAGTTGATTCATGGCTTCCGTTGGTTAGCCTCTGTTCGAAGATTTTTATGCTACCCAGAGGTTGGCTGGCTTTCAAGTTTCAGAATGTAGATGATTTAGATATCATTCTGAAAGGTTTTTGAAAATGGGACCGTTCGGGTCTTTTTCTTAAGTGCTAGACGCCCTTATTTGATCCCCCCATTTAGAGGTATGACTCTATTCCTATTTGGGTTAAACTGCCTAATTTTCCTTTCGAGTTTTGGTCTGTGGAATTCTTTAGGATGCTGGGTAACACCCTTGGGACATTTCTTGAGGTTGATATGTTGTTTTTAGAAACTGGTAGTTGTTGTCTTGGGAAAATATTGTTCCTTCTGGATTTGCGCAATGGTCTTGCTGAAGACATTGTTATCAAGAAAGGTGATTTTGTTTTTACTCAGCGCTTAGATTATGTTGGTTTGCCCTTCCGTTGCAATAGATATCACAACTATGGTCATCTTTTAGATCAGTGTCATTTACCTTTTGTGAAAAAACAGTCGGTTATTGTTCCCAAGTCCAAATTTGTTTGGCGAGTTAAGAAATCGATTGTTCATGTTGTTCCTTCCATATCCCTTTTAGCTGGTCGGGAGGGTTTATCACCTTTGGATTCTTATATTGTTTGTGAAAAATCTGAAATACATATCTCGGAAATTTGTAAAATTGTTGATATTATTGACCAAGATATTAGTGATCCGATACTAAAACCTTTGAGTCTGGCTTCATTAGTGGATCTTGAGAAGGGCACTTTTTTCAGTAAAAGTTTGGAGGCTGGAGTGGAAATTTTGAATAATTATATTTTGGGTGACTCCAGTCTTAGGGATTTAGGGTTTATCTCTCCTATCAAGGTGTTGAAGGGTATTGGTTCTGGATGTTTTCTCAGATCCAGTTCTAAGGTATTGCTGGATCCTGGTACTTTTGTTGGAAGGAGGGTTCCATTGACTACAGAAAATTTTGAGGAGGGTACAGAACAATCTTATGTTTCTGGGGCACTTAGAGTAGTGGATGCCTGTGTTAGGGTTTCCTTATGATAGTGATAACTCTTAATTGCAGAGGTTTAGCTAGTAAACCTAAAAAACTAGTTATCTGTAGGCTGGTGGCTGATCAGTCTATTGATGTATTGTTTTTACAAGAAACTATGGGTGATGGGGTATAGTTTGCTAGTACTTTGGAATTTTTATTGCCTGGTTGGACTTTTTGTTCTGTGGATGCTAAAGGAAAATCGAGGGGTTTGATTGTGGGTTGGAGAAATCGACTTTTAGATTTCTTGAATTCTTGGGCAATGAATTTGGGATTATATGTAGCTCTATATTCGATTGAACTTAAAATGGACTTAGGTTTTTTTAATGTCTATGGACCCTATGTTGAGAGGGAAGGGTTCTGGAACCATCTTTTGGATTTTGTGAGTCTTAACTGTTCTAAGATTATTTTTGGTGGGGATCTGAACCTTTCCATGGGGTTATCAGAGATTTGGGGTGATAGGGCCAGAAGTGATTGTCTGTCTAATTTTTTTGCAAAAATCTTGGATGATCATGGTCTTATGGATATTGTGCCGAGTGTGATTTTACCCACTTGGACTAATAGAAGAGTTGGGAGTGAGAAAATTTGTAAATGTTTGGATAGATTGATGATTTCTGTTGATCTCTTGGAATTTGAGCTCTGCTTTCGTCAATGGGTGGGGTGTGGGGGGACTCAGATCATCATCCTGTGGTTTTACAAATTTTGGGTCATGACAAGATCTCGCAGTCCTTTCAAGTTTAATTCTCATTGGCTGGAACATGAGGATTTGGTTATTTTATTGAAAAATACTTGGAAGGTGTATGATGATAATTCAGATTTGTCTCCTGCATCTCAATTCTTTGCTAATCTTAAAAAGATTAAAAATGTATCAATCTGTCCGTCTCTTAAGAGGAAAGAACAAGAAACTAAAGAATTAGTAGAGATTGAGATTTTATTAGAGAATTCATGTACCAATTTTGGTTTTGGTTATTCTACTAAAGATGATAAAGATTCTCTGTATATGTTGGAATCTAGAAGAAGAAAGATTTTGTTGGATAGAGAGAAAGAAGCCAGACAGAAGAGTAGAGCTATCTGGTTACTATATGGTGATGATAATACACCTTTCTTTCATAAATTTGCTAATCATAGAAAATTTGTAAATACTATATGGAAGATAGCAGATGATAGGGGTAATATTGTCGAGGGTTTTGAGTCTATTGCTGGGGTGGGTGTACAACATTTTGATACTCTGTTTCAAGCAGACGAGAATCTTCATTTGTCTGAGATTCTGGAAATTGCTGAAAAATATCCTTCTGATATCTCCGCAGCTGAAAATTTAGAACTTACGATTCTAGTTACACTTGGGGAAATTCAGTCTATTTTGTTAGCAAGTAAAAATGACAAGAGTCTCGGACCTGATGGGATTCCGGTGGAAGTTTATAGGACACTTTTTGATGTCTTTGGAAGTGATCTTTTAAGAGTTATTGAAGACTCGAGACTTTGTGGTAAAATACCTGTTGTTTTTAATACTACCTTCATTGCATTAATTCCCAAGTCTGATTCTCCTAAGTCATTTGATGACTTCATACCAATATCTTTATGTAATTTTATTTATAAGATTATTGGTAAAATCATTTCTACTCGTATTAAAAAGATTTTGGGGAGAATTATTTCTAAAGAACAGTTTGGGTTCTTGCCTGGAAGACAGATACATGAAGCTGTTGGTATTATTCAGGAAGGTTTACACTCTATTCATTGTAAGGGTATGAAATCAGTGGTGCTTAAAATTGATCTATCTAAGGCATATGATCGAGTAAATTGGATATTTTTACGTGTAATTATGACTAAAATGGGTTTTTTCTGTATCCTTTATTACCTGGGTGATGAGCAGCATTACTTCAGTCTCTTTTGTTGTACTTATTAATGGGGTGGCTTCAAATTTTTTTAGATCTGGCCGGGGGCTTAGGCAAGGATGCCCTTTGGCTCCTTTGCTTTTTCTTATGGTGGTAGAAGGCTTGAGAGGTATATCCTTACTGCACAACACATGGGGGATTTTTAGGGTATCTCCTTTGGTAAGAATATTATTCTATCTCATATTTTGTTTGTGGATGATATCATTTTGGTATCTGATGGTTCTAAACAGTTTTTATCAACATTATATGAAGTGCTGATGATCTTTTGTAAAGCATCTGGAATGATTATTAATGAAAACAAATCATCTTTCTATTATTCTGGATTGAATGAATACGAGTTGATTTCAATACAGAACATATTTTCTTTTAATGTTGATAAAATTGAGTATGGTATGAAATATCTTGGTTTCCATCTAAAACCTTGCAGATACCTCATGAAGGGCTGGGATTGGCTCATTACAAAAGTGGAAATGAGGATAAAAAACTGGAGTTTTAGATGGCTTTCCAAGGGAGGAAACTAATATTGGTGAAGTCTGTTCTTGAGGCCATACCAGTATATTGGATGCACTTTTGGATACTAGTGGGTATTCTTGAAAGAATAAGGAAGATTTGTTTCAAGTTCTTATGGTCTGGTAATAAAGATGCTACTGGTTTCCCTTGGTATTCATGGAAGGTTTTGGCAAACCCCAAATCTCTGGGAGGTTGGGGATTAAAAATTCCAGCATTATTTGCTAAATCACTTGCTGCTAAAAATGTGTGGAATCTGATTGATGGTACAGGACTTTGGGTCTAGATTGCTATACATAAATACATTTTTCCCTTAACTTTATTAGATTGGATAAGGGTATCTATTAAGAAAAATAAGGGTATATCCATTTGTTGGAAAGCTGTACTTTGGTGGTCTTTTGATCTGATTGGACACTCACTTGTGTGGAAATTTGGGACTGGAATTGAGCTGCGTATTGGCATTGACCCTTGGCTTGGATGCAAATGGAGGCATGTTTTACCAGTCTCTATGATTGATAAACTTCATAATGCTGGTTTTTCCATTTTGAAGGATATTGCTTGCCTTGGTACAGTTTTGCTTCAGGAACAAGGTTGGTTACATACTGATTTATTTGGATTTGTGGACCAGGATAACATAATTTGGAATAATTATGTTGCTTTGCTGATATCCAGTCATGTTAGAATAACTACTGAGGATGATCAACTGGTATGGAGTCTATCTAAAACAGGTAAGTACACTCCCAAAGTTGGTTATTTTCACCTTATTTAAGATAAGAATGAGATGGAAAGCTCTTGGTGGTGGAAGTGGTTATGGAAACTTAAATGTCCACTAAAAACAAAAATCTATTGTTGGTTTTTATTTTCAGGGAAAGCGCTTACATGGGATGTTTTGTGTAGAAAAGGTAGAGAGGGACCTGGTAGGTGTTATCTTTGTAAAATGGAGTATGAAACAAATGCTCATATTGGTTTTGGATGTTCATTTATGAGGAGGGTTTGGTCTGAAATCGAGGACAAGTTAAGATACTTAAATTTCTGGCAAGGTATATTTGTTGTAGACTGTGTAAAGAATTGGGTATTGAAGGCTGATATCAGGTACAGATATTTACCCATTATTGTTTCTTGGTTCATATGGAAGGCTAGAAATCAATGCTATTTTGAAGATATTCAACCAAAGACTTATGTGGCAACAACCTTATGTTTGAGGTTACTAACTTCTTACCCCTTAGATAACAGAGTTATGAACATGAGATTGGTTGTCAATGAACATATTGACAAAGCATCACCCTGGGGGTATTTTGATGGCTCGACAGTAAGAATGCCATAGATCTGTGGGGCTGGTGGTCTTTTGTATATATTAGATGAGCACTTTTTCACATTCTCTGCTGGACTGGGGTTGGGTACCAATAACTTTGCTGAGCTCTTAGCTTTAAAGTTGCTTATCATTTTGGCTTTGAGGCAGGGGGTTCAAACCATGCATATTTTTGGGGATTCATAATTGGTGATCAACTGGGTATCTGGCAAGTACAAGATTAATAATATTCTTCTTACTCAGGTCTTGCAGGAGGTGATCCGCATTTCTAATTTCCTTGTAAAAGTTGAATTTAAGCATATCTACCGTGGAAGGAACTCAAAAGTTGATGCATTAGCTAGTGCAGGTGCTAATGTGGAAGAAGGGCATTGGAAAATCAAGGAGTTCATAGGAACTGAAACTTATGAGACTTTTCAGATTTTCTAGGATTATGGATGGGGGGAGAGTCATGAGACTCAATGGTGTTTCATGCTGACTGTTTATCTTTTGATGGCTAAATGACACTTTGTGATAGTTTTTGTTAATGACTTATCTATCTTTGACAGTTTATTTTTGAAGGTTTAAAACTTATTTTGGTAACAGTTTTGATGGATTCTACTATGTGGATAAAGGCTGAGTTTAGATGATATATATACTCTTCATAGTGTTTGATGAATCAGGAATACTAGCTGATTGTACAGTTTTGAAGATCAAGGTTTATATACTTTGATGAAAGTTATGTGAAATAAAACTACTTTCTGTGTAAACCTACAAGATACAACTTTGGTTGATTGTAGTTCTATTGATTTTGATGTCATATGGATTAGATATAATTTGATTTCTAAATCAATTATTATCTTTTTTGTAAAGCATTTTTGTGCTGAAGAATTGAGAAAATGGACACTGATCAGTAAATGATAGTGACTCATATGAGGAATGTAATTTTTAATAAAGTTATGATTTTTTTTCCTATGGAAAAAAAGAAGATGATACTCATTAAAAAAAATCAAAATATAATCCTCTACTTTACCATAGATGATACTCATTAAAAAAAAAATCAAAATATAATCCTCCGTTAAAGTGCATATATATATATATATATATATATATTCTGAAAATAAATTATTGAGGATCAACCAGCGTAGATCCAAATCCTAGGTTCTATCAAGTGCTGAGATGGATCAAATCTATCAAGGTGCAAACCTCTTCTTAGGTATCCATTGATTTGATTCAAACCAAAAGACACATCTTTTTATTTAAGGTCCACATATAATTTTATTATTATTAATATTTAATATTATTTATGGCCGACATATAATATTTTTTATTATTTTTTATTTTGTTAGGAACGAACATTGCATCATTTCCCCACACATGGTTTTAAAACCATATGCAATTCCCTCCTACAATTATGGGTTGTTTTGGAGGCCTTGCACATGGTCTTAAAACCATTTGCAAGGCCCTCCTAAACCATGTAAAATAAAACCATGGGTTGTTTAGGAGGCCTTGCACATGGTTTTAAAACCATGTGCAAAGCCTCCTAAACCATGTACAATAAAACCATGGGTTGTTTAAAATGCCTTGCACATGGTTTTAAAACCATGTGCATTCAATTTTTTGTTTTTTTCTTGACCTGGCATATTTTTTTACGGATAATTAAATTTTTACTTTTTTATTGTTTTGTTAGGTAGGAAGATTACAACATCTCCCTCATATTAGATTGTTTTTGTGGTCGACATTTATTTTGGCCTATTAGAAAATTTATTTATTTTTAATTAAAAATAACATTACGAAAGTGATATTATTTTTTATTTTGTGTTATAAAATCTCTCCCATAATATTCACTATCACTATTATTTTTTGCCGAACTTTACATCACGTTACAAGATCTCTCCCATAATATTCACTATCTCTATTATTTTTTGACAACATGTTACAAACGTTACTAACGTTACATCACGTTACAAGATCTCTCCCATAATATTCACTATCACTATTATTTTTTGCCGACATGTTACATACGTTACTAACGTTACATCACGTTACAAGATCTCCCCCATACTGGGCTGTAGAGCGCCTCTCGACGCAATAATGCTCTTGACTGGAACAACACCCATCACTTTACATCAGTCGACCTGTACAATGTACATACAACCCAAAGGAGGGATGATTCACCTGACAAAGAGTTTATTAAGAAGTAAAAAACCAAACAAATAACATCACACACCCAACGGAAATTCATTCTATAGATCGTTAAGAGAGCTATCTAGCATTTGACCCAGTTTGAACTAACGAAAGAAAATCCCAGGGATTTAAATAACTTAGAATAAGTGGGTAGGTTCGACTACAAGAGTTACCTCTTTATGGATAACATGGATGATTTTAAGAACCCCCGTAGATTTATATGTATAAAAAATGGGCGAATCTCTATGATATATAGGAAAATTTGAAGGCGATGTTATCAATAATATAATATGTATATATAAAAATTTTAGCGAATCTTCCATTTTACTATATAATGTTGTAAAATATTGGCGAATCTTTCACTAAGTTATAAGATACTGTAAAATCTTGGCGAATATTTCAATTCATGTATACAAAATTGTAAAAACTAGCGAATCTTTCATCGAGTTATAAAATATTGTAAAACTTTGGTGAATATTTTGCCAAGAAGACTCACCAAGGATATCAATAAGAATGTGAAATGCTTCAAGTTCATATTTCAGAAAAGGAAAAGAGCTGACACATTGCGGATGGAATTAGTTGAAGGCCTTAACATAGAACATGGGCTTACTTCAATACATAAATATGATGGTGGCATTAGCATATTTCTAGCTTCAAGAAAGAGAATAAAGTGGATAAAGATGAGAAGAAGAAGCAGTGTGAATAAGAGAATATTGTCAACTTTCAAGTGTTCTTTGTTTATGTCAATTTTGAGAAAACTAACACCCAGAAGAGAATCTTTTCCAAACATCGACATTGACATTCGGAGTGTTTCAAAGGTGTCCAAGGCAATAAGGAAGCTAATTCATAGGATAAATAAGGCTAATCACTGCAATGCTGATCACAATCAACTTCATGAAGTCAACAATGACTCGTGTCTTTACTTTGTGCGGATAATACCTGGTTGAAGAATCTTGGCTTTCAACGCCCAACTTTTTTTTTTCCTCATCTCGTATAGCATGTGAATGCGAGCATGTTGTTTTATATTTTTTCTATGAATTGGGAATTTGTGTTTGTAACAGAAGTGGCATTTTAGATCCCTTTATATGTGCAAAATAATCAAAACCTCAATTTAGAGAGTGGTTTGAGAGTGTAGACAACATAATTTATACATGTTTTGAAAATAGATGAATATATTTGTAAGAAGAAAAAAATTTAAAAATTAACCCCTAATCCCTAATTGGATAGTTAGTGGAAGAGTTGTTGCTTGTGAAAACGATCCCCTCTCTTATCACATATTGGATAGGATGTCAAGGAGGTCTTGTGGAGGAAGAAAGTAAGAGTAGGTAAATAGAGGTTGGATTTTAGTTTGATTTAGGTTGCTATAGGTATTTCCCACAAGCAAAGTGCCAAACTTGCAGAGAGATTATCTTTTTCATCTTCCACTTCTTTAAGAACAACTTCATAGACTTTGTTTGAAGTATTGGCAGAGTAGGTTCTGTGATTTCCATATCCCAAGTAGGTGCAACATCTTCCATGGGTTTGATTGTGGCCATTTAGGTGCGAGAAGTTTCAAAGGTTTTCAACTTAGTATTCAGTATGTCAGTTTCCTGATGCAGTCTCTTATTTATTGCACCTGGTCTTTCAAGTTGTCCTTTTACAATCCCCATAGAGTTATCATGTAATTTCATACTTTCTATGGGGGCCATGCCTCTCACATAAAATTTATATCTTGATTGAAATTAAAATATGATGGGACAACACGTGATTTCAACGTCATATCTCTTGGTGTAGAAGACATAATTTTAACATATCTGTGTCTTTTATTATATTTGGAAGTCATGTGTTGCTGCTCATAAATTGATTTATTATGGTCATGTTGTCTGTTCTTGGTACCCTAGAGCTTTGATAATTTTTTTAACATCAAGTCAAATGTTACTGCAAAACAATATTGTTTCTAGCAAGTGATTATTGCAAATATTGTTTCCATCAGTATCTGCTTAAATAAAATATAGATACAAAGGATAGTTGGATTTATTTTGCTTCTTCCTATTTTGTGATTTAAATATGGGGAGAGGGGAACATTTTACTAGAAAGTTCCTCTTATCTTATGGCGATGAGAGAATAGGCTTTTGACTTTTAGTTACACATGGAGACAATGGACATAAGTTTGTGCAATTTGTTATGTCAATGTATGTACAATGTGTTGAGATTTTAGTTGGAGAGGTTTAATGATTGGAATGCTCCACAGTTAGTTGAGCATGTTTCATATCCCTCATAGAAATTCATATGGACAAAGTATAATTTCATATCCCAATATTCAAAATTTAGCAAACAAACAATTTTTAGGATTTCAAGGTTGGAAGGATTGTAGTGTTTTCGATTATATCATGTATGAGGGTATGGGGTAGGACTTAGTCAAGACCACAAAGTTGTGGGAATTTGCATCATCTAATCATTTATGAGAATTAATATAGACATGGGTTTCATGACAATGTCCTTCAACAACATCCCCATATGCCCGACACACACACTCCTTTGGGATGTTGCATGTAAGACAAATGAAACATAGGGAAAAAAATAATGGGGATCACTCTCAACATGCTACCCTTGAACAACCTCACCATATCCTGAATACATATCCAATTCCTTCAACATGTTGGTGGAAGATAAATACAACATAGGGAAAATTTTTCATGTGGGTTGTACTTGTTTTAAAAAAAATTAGATAATGAATTAATGATAATCTAAGCTAACAATAGTAATACTATTGCAAGAATCCATTTCATTACAATAAACCCATAAACCCTAAACCAAAAAAATGAATCTTGTTGCACAAATTTCCAAAGAAAAAACAAAAACAAACATGGGATATGCTTGTTCTTTGTAATAAACTCCATAAAAGCAATGTAAAATGTTGGTCAATAGATTGGATGATTGCTCATATTTTACAATATGAACCACGCAATGCCATAAATGATATAATTTAAAATCAAGCTAAAAGTTTCAAAATAAAGAGTTTTACCTTTGTTATACCTTGTGCATTCAACTCATCTCCACAAAATAACTTTTCTGCAATTGAAGTAGAGGTTGAATTCATATAAATTCATCCCAATTGCATGTAAATAAATGCTAGAAAAGAGAAAAATAATGTTTCCATCCATTTTCATTTTCTTTCACAAACAAGAAAGACAATGTAATAGTTAAATATTAAAACATCAATCTTAAATAACTAACATAAATGCAGTCGCAATCATCAATGTTACAACGAAAAACACAAAATATAGAATCTATGTTTACCTTAAATGTAACCTCAAATTGACATATAGCGATCTTGCAACCATAAAGACTTTTCAACCTAATTAAAAAATAGAGGAACAACAACATTAGTCAAATAACATGAATCACAAGATCAACAATAGAACATGTAGACTCATGAGTCACAACTAGAAGGTGACAGTGAAACACAACTGCATTGACTAGATTCAGGGCAAGTGGGGACTCCACTTGTTATCTCGTCCTTTAATGGTCCAACGAACATGTGAGGACTTGAATCTTGAAAAACCAATACACTGATTGAAACAAACATTATGCTTGATCTTGGCCTCCACTAGCCAGTTGTGGTCGTGGAGGCTAATACAATCATGCATTGTAATTATGCCAATTGATTATGGCATTAGATGAATGTTGGCCTCATTCCAATAGGTATTCTACGATCAATTCATATGAACGTAGTGCATAAACCATTTTTCACTTCTCCTAGCTATGTAGAGCTCATTTATTTTTTTGAATAACGATAAGTATTTACAAATAAAAAATACAATCAACATAAAAGAATCGAAAAAGTGAAGAAAATCAATTCATGCAACTAAAGGTAATGAAAACATATTTTCTCAAACCCTGAATCAATTGAAATCGACTAAAACCAATCTTGATTCAAGTTACGACAAAGGGTTAAATCAAGCATCAAATGAGAACTAGAAGCATTCAAGGGACTAACAAAATATTTAACCGCAATACACACAAACTTCACAAATCGACAAAATGCTTCAAACAAAAGCAATAAACAAACCATAAAAAATTGTCAAAATATTCGTGCTAAACACCAACATGTTTTCATGTACTTGAATGAGCCCATTCTTGCTTAGTGAAAGACTAAAGTGTTGTCAAATTAGTTATTTATCGTTTAATGTTCGGACACTATCTATGTGAAGAGATAGCTCCTAGGCCAAATTTCTCAAATTCCAGCGTCATTTCCTGTCACATACAAGAAAGAGACAATGTAAGAGATAAATATAAAAAAATCAATCCTAAAATAAGTTGCATGAAGGTAATGTAGCTCAGATCATCAATGATACAACAAAAATGTACAATGTAGAATCTATTTTTACCTAAAATAGAACATCAAATTCACATATAGTAATCACCAACAACTTGCAAGGGTATATGGAACACCTAGACCAAAATAAGACTCAAGAGTCCCTCATGTGTATTAGATCATTTATAATATTAGGTGAAATCCATTTTCCAATTAACATTCTGGCCCTGGTCCACATTTTTGACATTCTAAACACAACATTCTCTAGATGAACCGTCATTATGATCATCCAAAACATTATGTTCTATATCAAGTTCATTAGAGAAATTTGTTATATTGTTTTCTCCCCTTCTTTCACGATCTGATTGCCAAAGAGATAATGCTCTTTCATATGGAAAATAATCAACATCATACTTTGTTACATATAATCTTAAGCATGTATCCACATTTTATCAAGCTTTTTCCTCAACTTTGAATTCAAGAATGACAATTCACTAAGCATTCTCTTATCCTCCATTGATCCCAAAATAATGGTTCAACATAAATCCGCTAATTTGACATATTTTGACAATATTTTTCGTGGGATTTCACTACCACTAAGTGTAGTCTATAATCTTGTAATTGCACCATATTCTAGTTGATTATCCAATGAATAAAATTGGTCCCACATTGTTGTAGCAAACCATTTATCTTGATCTATCATTTTTTCTTGATCTAAAATACCTTGAATATGTTCTCCTTGTATCTCATCCTCTCGACAATAATGTCTCTGTAAAATCTTACATTTTTCTATAAAGTCAACCTTTAAAGTATCTGAACATTGACTGTGGTTCCAATATTGAGGGTATACGATAGACATGGCCTCCAACAATTCATCTCAAGGAAATCTTTCTCTTATCTCTAATGATAACGATTTTGCAATTTCTATCAAGTTATGTCTCATTGAAATTACAACATCGTGAAATCATTCTCTTGATACAGGGCATTGTTTGGTGGATCTTCCTATCTTATCATTATAATAAAAGGGAACCATATGCCCACGAACTTACATACATAACATCCCTTTTTCATCAAGCTTAAAAAAACCATCATTTTCTATATTGACAATCTTACTCCAATTTGTAAATGATAGACCTGTAAAAGACACTACCATAATATAAAAATTATCCAATGAAAGGCATGCTAATTTTCTTGCTCTTGTGTATTCAACAATATACATTGTACGACTCTGAGCCATCTTCATGAGGTTATTCATTTCATGAAGCATAGGAAGAATTCCAACCAAAGTTAATAATGTCTCTATATCAGTTAGTAAAAACGGAAGAGTTTGAGATTTTTCTACACTTGAGCGATGTTCATACATCACCCCTACCAAGGATGCATATTCATTGAATAGTCTTTCAGCTGGTCCCTTCAGTGAGATCCATCTTGTATCAACATCTTTTAATAGTTTTTTTCCATTTGTAACACCATCGAAAAAAATTTAAACTCTAAAAATCGTTTGGGACTCCGACAAACATATGCATGAACCTCACGTACAAGATATTCAACCTATTAAACCAATGAAAAGTTGCTCACTATTTTAAATGCAAGATCCATCTTGTGAGCCATACAATGAATACTAAGAATATATGGTGAAGCTGAGAGTTGCAGTCTAGCACAAAGGCCATTCCTTTGTCCTTTCATTACTGATGCTCCATCTGCTCCAACACATACCAACTTTTTTGCGATCATGGAATGATCCATACCACCAATTTCCTTCAAACTATTAATAAAAGTTCATAAATATTTTATGTTGTAGAACTTTTGGTCATTTTATGAATTCCAAGTAGATAGGAATTCCTGATATGGTCATTGACCATATAAATGCTCATGCAAATCCATGAAGTATTATTAATGTCTGTAACTTCATCCAAATATAGTGACGAAAATGTAGCATTTGCAATCTTCTCTTTCATATCGTCCTTGTTTGCTTAAGCTATATATTTTCCCCATTCCCAACCACTCAATAAATACCAATGAGAAGATGGAAAATTTGGCACTTGAATAAAAGATAGATATTTCATCATTTTTGGAAAATCTGTCATAGGACGACCATTGGATAGGATGTGAAATACAGTGCTTAATTGTATCGTCTTTTATAACGAATTTGTTTCCATCATATTTCCAAATTGAGATGTGATGGTTCCTCCACTTTCCTCGAGCTTTCTCTTATTTATTAAGAATTTATTATATTCCTCTTCAAATTGGAGATTTCGATAGTGGCTAAGAAATTTCCATCTGGGATTAGATTTCTTCTCATAATTTTCAACTTTCTTATCATACACCTTTCCAACAGGCTTATCTATTGTGTCTAACTTCATATGCAATTTCACTACCTTTCCAAGTTTCCAACTACATGAAATGCATGTAACTTCCTGTGAGGTCTCATTCTCATTTATTGGAGGCATTGGTTCAATAAATGGGTATCTTGAGACCCAATCAAATTTGAATTTTATCCCTATGTCCCATTCGCCCTTTTTCCTTTTTTGTGAATGCAGTGTGTAACCTTACAAGGAAAAATCTTCAACACTTGAACTACCAATTTCAGATGAAAATAAATTTGTCTCACTTTGATCACTAGAGGAATGTATTCTACCATCCACTGTATGGGTTTCAGTTGCATTCTCAAAAGTGTTGGCATCTCTCTCACCGATAGCTTGCTCAAGAGAGCTTGAAGCATGAATAGGATGTGGATTGTTGGATTGAGGCTTTTGAAAATATGAAAGTACATCCCTTTGTCTTGATGTTTTATTTTTCTTTGCACAATCCATGTTTGACATCTTACTTAATATTCCACAATTGAAATTCCAAATCGATATAGAAACTAGGAGTGAAGGCTGCATGAGAAAAATGATATAAAATTAGTACAATAGCACATTATATTGAACCGACTTACAATGAGTGTTTACATTAACTCTTTCAATGAATTTTACACGACCAAATACATCAATAACATCCCCCGAAGGAGGTATAACAATAATACAGTAAAAGTACAATAAGAATATCTTTTAAAGTTACATTTTTCAACATATTTTGGACATGAAAAAACAAATAAAAAACCCTAAAATTGAAGACTCAAACCCTAACCCTAAAACTAAGACTCAAAGCCTATAAGTTTAACATTTAAAGCCTATCCCTAAATTGATGAATGTCAATATGAATTTTAATGTCTCCTAAATTTGTATACACATTTAAGATAAAGGGAAAGATAAATTCTTGCAAAAGAGTTTGAGGTTAGCTTCAGATCATTTGCACTCTTGATTGAATGAATGATTGAATACACACATATATATACTATGTTATATAAAATAAGAAATATTAAATGGAACATGGTATGGGGGTAGAGGATTTTCTGGAATATGAGTATTGAACTAAGGGCATAATCCTTGGACCATCACCTGTATTTCAATTAAGGGGATTTGCATTAGGTAGTTGGGATAAAATAGTATAGACACAGTTATGTCTTGTGCTTTGACACTATAGATCATCTATAACATAGGGATTTTGAACACTAACTGCAAACAGTGGAATATGAATTTCAAAGATGCAACTTCTGCTGCTTAGGAATATGCTTATTATGAAGAGAAGGCATGTGAAGTTGCAAAAGATGCTGCTGATATTTCAAATCCTAAAATATTTCTCAAGGAAGGTTCAAAATTATATATCTTAGTCTACCTTTACCTTTTACTATACTATTCTTTGATTATGTGTAGTTTATATAAACTAGTTTGAGGATATAACCTAAATTCTAATCACTCCCCCATGACTGTATCATACTGTCCACATGCCAATTCGTCTTTTAGTGCCACATATTGATTTTGGCTACTTGAATTATGAATATTAGTCAAATTTGGTTACATTTTCCATGGCATGTCCACAAAGCATATGAAGTGCCTCCTTGTTATAAGTGAGATGATTTTACATTATTCTAAATGACTTTGTTCCCTTTTAACATGTTTCTAGATCTGTACTTTACATATATTTACAACATATGACTTCAAGTTATAATGTGGTACTTTGGGTAGTGCCTAAATGTTTGTCATTATGTTGTTGTACACAGAAAGCAAACTTTAGCAAATCAACAATTATTACATTAATAGGAAAATATAACAGTGTCAATTAAATACATTTAACAACAAGGGATGATACCGGAGATGTTGCAGCATAAGACTCCTTGTATTAGAAATTGTAAGACATTACAATAAACTTCAAGTACAGAAGCAGGTGCTCTAAATTTTTACAATATTTCCCTATCAATCCCTTCAACCCCTCAAAATAGAGGGGTCTTCGTACTTTTAAAGAAAAAGTTTACAATTTCTAAAAAATACAAAATTATCCCAACAAGATTGTGATCCAAACTCCTAGTCCTAGGCTACGAACTAGCTAGAAAAGTATTCCACCCGGAAAATACATCTAATAATTCATCTACATCACTATATTTAGCATGTTTGAGCTGTAGCTGAGCCTTGCACAAGGACGAAATAATTTCCCTTCTCCTCATCCTGCTCCGATCTTGAAGGAATGCCTTCGCTTGAAAAACTATGGAGAGTTGGAATTTCTATAAAATATTTCACATCTTGCAATTGTACTTGTTTCAACTGATTGATTTTCTGCTTAATATCATCAGATTGTTGTTCCACATTAGCTAACATCAAATTGGGAGGGGCTGCATCATCCAGCTTGTCTAGCCTAGAGAAGCGGAGATCCTCAAGGGATCATTAGTTTTTCCCCATTTCCTGATACATACTTTCTGTTTCCTTTCCATCATATTCTTCACATCTTGGCAGGCATTCTCCCAGGACTCAATTTAAATCCTAATACTTTTAAACTTCATATTGTCAAACTTTGGTATGTTAGGAAGACATCACTTGATGTGTGCCTTCCAGTCAATGATCTTTTCCATGGAATTAGAAGCAATTTTTCTTCTTTCCATATGATCTTCCAATAGATTGAATTGTTGCTTAAAAGCATTGTAATCTTCCTGGATCTGAGTCAATCCTTCAAGCAATGCAGTGAGCTGCTGGGTATACCTGTCATTTACCTGCAATACAAATTCCTTGAATTTCTTCTCTGACAACTGTACAAATGAAGAAGTGGTCACTTGAGACTGAGACAAAGCTACTTGTTGCTTAACATCACTCAGTTCACTTTGCAATTGAGAAAGTTTAACTTTATCCTCTACTAAATTCTTGGAAAAATCATCATTAGCTTGTTTCACAATAGCAAGGCCTGAAAAATGTTGTGTTTTCAAGTCCTCCAACTCCTTGGCATGATTTCGCAGTAGTTCCTCCTTTTCCCTAGTCAAGGCTTGACCATATTCTTTTTCCAGGTCAATATCCCGATTCAATGAGGTGACTGTATCAAAATTTGCACCAGCAAAATCCCCCATTGCTGATGTTGTCTCCACTTCGTCCCTCCTTATATCAGTAGAGGTTCTCTTCCATATGACTTGATTTGGCACATCTCCCTACACAATAGTTCCTTGCTTGGTTCTCTTGGAACCCCTCTTTACAACTGCTTTCTCAGTTTTACTCAAGTAATAGTCATCAAGATAAACCACATCCTCTTCTCCAAAGTCTGCAATAATCTCAAAGGAAGTAGTAGGCATCTCTGTGAGAGTGGCTAGAGCCATAGGTTGTGTAGCAAAAGGTTGAGGGATAGGAACTACCAACTGGGAGTACTGTAAGGTCTGCTTGGGAACAAGTGTTGTGGGTGAGACAATAATGGGTGTAGGAATACTATTATGGGATATGGAAGTATAGGTTGATAAAGGAATGGTGAAGGATGTACTAGGAAACTAAATGGGTAATATGATGGGTGATGCGGTCAAATGAGGAGAAATATCCATGGACAGTACACCGAGTGGGTCATTGTCAAACTAAAGATTTTGAGATACATCCATTAGAAGACTTGTAAAAGAAGATGATATTGATGAGCCAATAGAGGTTGTAGATGTAGATGAAGTGATGGTTAAAAAGGGGGTAGAATAATGAGTAGCTTATGCCACCAAATGTCTTCCATATATAATGTACACTTCAACTTCTGTATTAAGCCTGATTGGTTGTGGCTTCATGGTAGAAACAATGGAGGGAATTTGGACAGAGGTAGATAAAATGGGAAGAGGTTGGGATTTTCTCTTCAAGTGCTCGACCTACTTTATCAATGCATTAAGAGTGTCCAAGGGCTATGGAGCTTGCACTGATCCCATTAGTTATTTACCTTTTTTTTTGCTGAGGTAGTGACCCTTGTAATGGAGGAAAAGTAGTGGTAGATTTGCTTTATTGAGCTATCTGCATTTCTTTTTCAAATGCCTCTTTCTCAGCCCTTTCAATTTCTGCAAGATTCAATTTTATTTCTGCAAGTATTTTAACCTTGTGCTCTTGCTGCACTTTGAGAATAAGACCTTTTTGATATGGAGTGGCAACTCTAGCTAGAAAATCCTAGAAATAATCAACTCCCTTGTATATTGAATCATCAGGTTCATTTTTATGTTCATAACGAATCTTCAGGTGAGCCTGTGAGAAATGTGTAGTTGAGAATCCCCTCAGATCATGCATCCTCTTTGGGCTTCTTCCAATTTCAGTGTAGTAATTTTCTTCTCCAATAAATTTGCATGAGTAGAGGTAGTTACAGACAAGTGCCCAATGTTGATATGAAACTTGGGCCAGGCCTTCCTTTTCAAAGAACAACATAGTTGATGTATCCCTTCAATCACAGTCTGGTAAGCAACTTCCTCCAAGACCATCTTATCAAGAACTATTCTAGGTAGTAAATGCACATACATGCCGCCCCAAATTAATGTATACATGAAATATTCACCAATGTACCAGTATCCCATGGTGGATACTAAGGAATTGGCTTGCTCGGACAACCTCGAGAAATCCTTCTTGTATAACATGAAATAAATTGCTCCAATAAATTGATCACATATTTCATAAATCAGAGGAATATAATTGTCCACCCACAAGGATGAACAATAGATGTGAATAGGTGGACTTTTCTTGGTCCAATTTCAATTCATGGGGGGGGAAGGAAAAGGAGAAGCATATGATATCTACCACATAAGCAGAAAGATGAAAATTGGGTTTTTTGGATGATGTGGTCTTCTGTTCTTGCGAAATAACATCCCTCAAAACCACTGATAGTATTTGAGCCTAGTTAAATGATTGGATAGGGGAAATGATGTGATAGGCTATAGGAGCCCATTCAATCCTAAAGTGTGAGCAGTTAGGAAGGCCATACAGTTTGTAGAACATGGAAACAAGCAACGAATAAGGTTCTTTGAACCAAAAAATGGGATACTTCTCATAAGGTCTATGAGCATAAAGAGTTGTATCATCCATCCAATATTTGATCAATTCATCAATATTGAATTCGGGAATTGAATTCTTTAGGAATTCTTAAGTGAGTAAATGTTGGGGGGTATTGAGGGCATACATCCCTACAATGAATTCTAGTTTGAAGGAGACCAGAGGGGCTTTACTAGCATCCTTGAACATCTGTGTGTTGGGGTTGACAAGTTCAACCAACCAACGGGTGACATTTGTGTAAGGCATGATAGGTGGGTGAGAGAAAATCGCATGGATTTGGGATTTGGTGATGTTCTGGAAGGCCTGGACATCATTCTCTACCTTGTACAGGTCATCATTGTTGAATATAGAGTAGATGCGATCCAAATTCAGGGTGAAGGTTTCACTTATAGCTCCCTCGGTGTCAGTATATACCCCAACATTAGGGTCACTAGATTTCAGCTCGTCTATGAGAGTTTTGGATATTTCACTTCATTCCATGTTTACCGCGGTGAACAGTGGGATAAAATCAATAGCAAACTGGATTATTTAACCCATAAACCAAACGAAGAAGAGGAAAACTCACTTACCAAGTTACTAGTTGAAAACTCAAGGGCTTCATTATAGGACATTAACTTCTTTAGTGGGAAATGGAGCAATTACAGTGATACACATAGTAAAAAATAACAAAAACAATGTGAAAAACCAATAAATCAAACCTAAGAAATGGCTAAGGACGAGGAGTGATCGTGACCATTGATTGATTTGATCAAACACGCCGATTGGTCCAATATAAAGAAACTCACACAAATTGAGGTCAGGATCGGAATTCGAAACCGGAGTCTGGAAGGGTCATTGGTGAAACCTGATTTCCAATTCCCGACATTGGGATCAGAAAAACAAAAAGAAAACAACAACTTCTCAAGAAAACCCCTATTTCCGATTTTCGACATCAAGATCGAAAAGTAGGGACAAAAGTACATGAAATTCAACTAAATTTTCTCTATTTATGATTTCCGACATCAAGGATTGGAAATTCAGGATACAAAAACATAAAATTATTGCAAATATTTCTGATTTTTGATAATCAAGATCGGGAATTTGGAATTCGAAATTCCTTAAAAACTACTTACTAAAATCCCGAATTCTGATTTTTGACATCGGGATCGAGAAATTGAAAAAATACAATCCAAGAAGGAATTTTTCTTGATTGATTTCAATCAAGAAGTCGGGACAAATATTTTCTGATTGATTTCAAAAGTGATAAAAAAAATCGATTTCCGATTTTCGACATCATGATCGAAAAGTTGGGACAAAACTACATAAAATTCAACTAAATTTTCTCTATTTCCAATTTTCAATAGCGGGGATCGAAAATTCGGGATACAAAAAAATAACATTATTGCAAATATTTCTGATTTCTGGTAATCAGGATCAAGAATCCGAAATTCAAAATTTCTTAAATAATAAAAAATACTTGCTAAACTCCTGAATTTTGATTTTCATGTGATGGTAAAAATCCATTTACTGAAGCTTCTCAAACTTCGACTTTCGAAAATACAAATAATTTATGAGTTGATAAAATAGATATGATATTTTACAAGATAGCCTTTCTCGTATATGTAATTATTTAAAGGGTGTCTAATGTAACTCTTCTTAAAGAGTTATGCCTTTTCACTAACTAATATTATATTATTATATTATTATTGTTTGTTGTTGTTATTATTATTATTTCTATATATATATATATATATATATATATATTGTATTATGTATTTATTATTGTTATTATTTAGGCATGTAACATTGTCTCTCTCTTAGAAATGCTTTCTCCTCAAACCCTGATAATGTGGTCGCATCGTTCCTTGTGACGTCGTAGCTGAGGAAACATGTTGAGATGAACTTCTAAGTGTAGAGCATAACTTCCTATTTGTTGACGGATCAATCCATCCCAAATTGATTTGTTGTTGATTGTTGGGATTCCCTACTGATCTGTCGTTAGGAGCTTTGATTATATTAGTACCATTATCTTTCAACAATTCCCACTTTCTAGGATACCTGTTTATATGGTTGGGGTGTCTATAGGGAATTTTCACAATGTTATTTTCTTTCACTAGTGCCGTCTTTTGAGCATTGATATGTGTTGGACGTTGTATATTTACTAGATTGGATTCTTTTTGAACTGTGACAAGGACTAGATCTGTATTTGATTCTTTTTCTAATGAATACTTATCATTATTAAGGTTCCTTAACATTTCATCTTATGCTTTATCATCATATTTAAGCTTCAAAATGTGATCTATTAGATCTTGTATACGCTTCTTAAGGTGATTATTCTCTTCGATATTTTCTGATAGTTTCTTATGAAGATCTTGATTCTCCTCTTCTAGCTTTTGATTGTATTGTGCCTTATCCTTCGTCTTCTTTATTTGAAGAAGAAAATTCTGATTATGATTTCTTAGACGAGAGATCTCTTCTTCTTTGTCTATGATGAATTTATCAAATTCATTATGCATCTCTTGTATCGATTTTTTATCTTCTTGTGAAAGCACCTTCAAGATGTCTTTAAAGTCTTTAGTCGAAACAACTCCTGAACTTGACTTCATTGTAACATCTTGAAATGTGAATTTCTTCTTTTTGTAAGGAAATGTCAAGAAATTTTCCCTTCTATTGAACATGAAGGTACCCAATGTATCTAACCAAGCCGACCCTAGAATTATATCAACCCTTCCTTGCTCCAATGATACCATTGAAACAATATTGAATTGAGTTAGGACCTTGTAATCATCAACATCTAGTTGTAGGTTCTTAAGCTCACATTTCTCATCAGAAAGAATCATGTTATTGTCAATTATATATGATTCTGAAATAATTAATTGGTTTTCTAGGTCAACGTTTATACAATTATTCTTGGTTGTCAGGAAAATAGCAATGCAAACATACTTCTCTTGAATAATCCCATAATTTTTTAATATGGGGTGTGCATGTTTTTTAAAAGTTTGCGGGAATATTCCTTGTTTTTGTCATGAGACTCCATTTTGTTATGCTTCTTATCCCAAGATATATCAAAGAAAGACATATTTTATCTTGTATAGTATACTATACTTTTCGATAATTAATTCCCCCCCCTAAAGACTTCTTGTATATTGGGTGGCTGGGATGAATGATTGTTACCTTCCACACCTGTGTTCAAATCCCACTTGCTTCTTAGTAGCAATTATTACACACTTTTATATTTTTTTTCCCCTTAAGTTTTGTAAAATGGTGTAGATTGGGTGGTTGGGAGGAATAATTCTTACCTTCCCCACCCAGGTTCAGATCTCAATTTTTTTGTTCTTGTTTGAGAATAAACCCAAACCCACTTATTAAGAAACCACATGTGGTTTTACTTTTACCCTTTTTATTTTTATTTTTTTGGACAAGGTCCTATTTTTTAGGGAAACCCTAATATAGTATTAAAAACCCGAATCAGGAACTCTAACTTCGCTCTGATACGATTGTAACCATAAAAATCCATTTACTGGAACTTCTCAAACTTCCACTTTCAAAAATACAAATAATCCATGAGTTGATAAAATATATATGGTATTTTACAAGATAGACTTTCTCGTATACATAATTATTTAAAGGGTGTCTAATGCAACTCTTCATAAAGAGTTACACTTTTTCACTAATTAATATTATATTATTATGATTTCTATTTCTATATATATATTGTATTATGTTATATTTATGTATTTTTGTTATTATTAGGTATGTGACATTCCGACATCGGGATCGGGAAATTGGAAAAATAAAATTCAAAGAAGGAATTTTACTTGATTGATTTCAATCAGGAAGTCAAGACAAAGAATTTTTGACTGATTTCAAAAGTGCTCAAGAAAAATCTGATTTCCAATTTTCGACATCAGGATCGGAAAGTCGGGACACAAATACATAACAATTGAACTAAAATCCCTGATATTCTATTTCTGACATCGGGATTGATAATAGAACTAAGAATCCCACAAGGGTTCATGAATCATGGTTCAGATCTAGAATCCCACATGCCACAAGGTTCACATGCCATATCTGGAAGCCCAAAAAGTCACGTCCCTATATAAAGTAGTCCACAAGGTCACAAATGTCACGACCCAACATAGAATCATCAATACAGTCACATATCAGCATAGGAAGGTTCAAGATTCAGTAAGGTTCAGTAAGGTTTAGCAGCCTGAGCAAGACTATGACCCAACTCCAGGAAGGTTAGCAAGGTAACGACTAATCTATTAACATATTAAAATAGTTTTTTTTTCATAAATTCAAGCACACATTTAATTTTACTCTATATTCAAGGTTAGGAGATGTAATTCTTCCACACTAGGAGGATGCCCATTTTTTTTATATTTGTTATCAGTTTCAACCTTCTACTATAAAGCAGTTACCAGAGAAGAAATGATTTAAAGAAGAAACTAACCTGTATAAAGTTTGTAGATAGAAGGAACCTTGAACAAATCTAGAGTATTCCACTCAGGAGTCAGACACTATGAAATTGCTTTCCACTCAACCATTGTAAAGACATAATTTGCAATTGAAATCAAACTTCATACTAACTCTTGCGGCATTATATAGGTACAAAAATGTCCCCGATTGACTAAATATTTCCATATTTTTCTCAAATATGGGCCATTTTGGAGTAATTTGGACTCTTGGAGGTTGAAACGGTAAACCCCAAGGTCCAAAATCCCACTATTGAAACTTGAAAGTAAAACCTTTGTCTCCACTCCTCCATTATTGCAAATCGACAAACACGAGACGATTTGGACAAGGATGGGAAGGTAATGATAATTGGCATACAAAAATAATTGCTCCATAAACCCAAATTGAGGATGAACTAAGTCCATTTTACCCAATGATCCGTAAATTGGGGGCGAACATCCTTTGCATTACCCTAAAATCCATAAATCGAGGGTGAAATACCAAATCTTTACCCTATCATCCATAAACCAGGGCGAACCATATGCATTTCTCCTCCAAAACTGAAATATTTGGGTGCTATGAGTGTTATTCACCTCCATTACCGAAAAAATCCGAGTGAAGTCCATATTTGAGCCATACTCGAGTGGGCTAAATTCCATTTCCCATTTTCCTTGTTTCACGGTGTAGGCGATTTGATTTGTGGCAGTTATGAGGATTAATAAATAATGGGCTAATATATTAAATAAAAAAAACCATTTTCATATTAAAATTTCGCCCAACCTTTTTTCGTGACCCCTTAAAATTTGCCCATGGGATAAAATTTGCCCTTAAAATCATCTATGATGGATAATCAACAGCATATACATATAATACAAATGTGGGCGCGAGGAAAATCCTCACAAGAGGTCGCTCCTCATATACGGAGTTGGGAATATATATCAATGTATCTCTTTTCTTTTCACACAATACACTAGGTATTCATTAAATGCATAGAATAAAAACTGATGTAGCTATGGTCTCTTTATTGAGATTGTGTTCGTACTTTGTGATTGTCAACACTCGTAATTATACAGATTTTTCATTGGAGTTTTCCTTCTGAATGGTGAGCAAAATATAGGCCCAAAGGAGTTGCCACATCCCAACCCTTTGGCGGTGCAATTATGAGATATGCACCACCAAGGGGTGGGATGTGGCTACCCCTTTGGTCGCCTGTTGTAGCCATGGGTGGGTTGTGTTCATCCCTTTGGGCGCTCGTTGGAGTGGGGTGCCACCACTCCAACGAGAAGCCAAAGTTGCGGCCATAGGCCACCCCCTTGGTGGCGCGATTCTCATAATCACACAACTCATCACTCCATCCTTGTTGTCAAACCTTATACCATATGTTTAGTTTTTTTTTTGTTTTTTAATATTTTCCAATTTTTTTTTTTTTGAAAATTTTTGCATTTAATTTTTTTTCATAAATTTTTTTTTGCAATTTTTTCTAAAAATATATAATTTTTTTCGAAAAAATGTAACTCGACAAAGGAAATGGGTGCTACTAGTAGCACCTATTTTCGAGTCATGGGTTGATTTTTCCCTTTTCCTTGCAACACCATTAGGTGTTAAGACAACAACATCAATCAAGTTGTAATTTCAGTCCTCGATTGGGGGTTGATTAGCATCGGTTCAATTCAAGGGTCGATTCATGGTTTTGATTGCAAGGGAACTTGAGAGGATTTTTAAAAAGTTGTTAATTTATCTTAGAAAAAAGGGTGCTACCAATAGCACCATTTTTCAAAATGAAGGTAAACACAAATACTAAATGTCACCTCCAAAAAAATGAGAACTCGTGCGGGTTCTCATTTTATAGTATGTTTGGTTACATCCAAGGTTCAATGATAAACTACAACAAGATAATAAATATTTTTTACCATTCCAACTTATATTGAATAGATTTATAAAAAATATGGAATGCAAACACATAACAAGATATTGAGAAAATCAGGCATTTTATTAAATAATTTCATAGTCAAAAGCCTCATGTCACAACTGCAAAGTAACATTAAAAAGAATAATGGATAAACATAAGAAAGTTTACAAAATAGAAAAATAGAGAGATGAATCCTCTTTTTGGAATTACACAAAATGTGTAAAATATTATCCTAACTAATTCACAACGGATGCGACTCATATTTGGAACAGGTACATCAGATCATTGAAAGACTGCAATATCTAGCTGGACAATCATGAGGCCTCCATTATTTGGACAAAAAATCCGATCGGTGGCCATTATCTTCCCAAGCTGGGATAATAGACCATCAATGAAGAAGAAGATCTTGTTGAACCTTTATGGTGGCAGATTACTATCTAGAAAATTAACTTCCCTCTTAAGATCATCATGTTCTTATGGCTTACACTTGCTAGAAAAATTCCTGTATGGGACCATATCTCTAAGTTTATAGGTATTGGACCTAATAGGTGCTCATTATTCCTTAAAGAGGGAGATTATATTAATCATGTATTTATTGATTGCCCATACCTTGCTGGAATGTAGAAATCTGTTTTTGAGGTCACTAGAGGATCATTTGTATGGGGAGGACATAATTTTGAAGCTATCATCAAGGATTATCTATCTAACCCCTCTTATCTGAAGTATTGTGCTTTACCTCTACTCCTAATATGGGGTACATGGTTAGCCCGTAATAAGAAAATAGTTTAGGACATCTTTATCGCTCCACAGGTATATGTAGAAAAAATTCTTGCTATCCTTTAGTATTTTCCATAGATCCCAAAGGATAAACCCAACAGGACCCTACAACAATTGCATATTGACCCAGTGACTCCATGGTACTTCTTTTATGGGGCTACACAACACAAGCCTTGTATTGGTGCCATTGATGGCCTCCTTGACCTCACAGACATCCATTACTTAAAATTCTCAGCATGTATTGGACCTTCTTCCAACAATAAGGATGGGCTTACTGTAGTTATTATGGTTCTTAATCTTGCTAATCATTATGGTTTCCATAAGCTGCAAGTATTCAATGATTCAATCATTGTGATTGAATTGTTAACACACTACATTCCTTCGAAGAACATATTCCTCTTGTATATCTATGAAGAAACTTGCAGGATTATCAAACTCTTCCAGGTAGTTTCATTTAAGCACATCTTTTGAGAAAGGAACCAGCTTGTCGACCTACTCTCTAAACAAGGTTTGATGCTCCTGGAAGGATCAATATTGTTTGGAAAATAGACAATGACACCATAAAAGAGACTGATCCAGGACCTCCACTATTTTAAATGGATGTTTCCCATCATATATGGGCATTTTATGGGAGGCTCTTACCATATAGTGATGTTATAGGATGCAATTATATGCACAATTTCATGTTTTTTCTATGAATTATTTTGTACATGATAAAGTATTGAAGGTATACCGTATAGTATACAATTTATATAAGATTTTTGTCTTAATATTATCTATGTAAGGTTTCCATATCCAATGAACAATATGGACTTTGAGTTAATATAATTCGGACTGTCACTCTATTTTCTGTGGAAAAAAAAAATACCCTACTACAGACTATCACCTACTTAGAATTACAAATTCTTTGTTACTTCCCTAGATAACCACACTTTCAACTGTCTTCTGAAGCTAAATAACTCAAAATTATATTTGTTTTTTGGTTAGGAAATGCTAACCATTCACATTGAAAATAAGCAATTTCAATATATCTTGGGTTATACAAATTTTAGCAAATTGTTTTAAGATCAATTTCGAACATCGGGTCAGGTGCTAGCTATCTTTACTTCATTTGCTTCTTTATTCAACTTTTTCGATGAGTGTATTTCCTTTGTGCATTTGGTGACTATTCTCTTTTGTTTTCTTGCACTATATCCTTTAGCTTATACCATATAATGTTGGTCCATATGTGTCCCATTATATAAGAAAACTCAACATCTTGTTGTATGCATACAAACAAGAGCCATGAGGTGGAAATGTCCCCAACATTGAAATAGATGTTTCCCATGATATATGCCCAATTAGAGGAAATTTCAACTCAAAATGGGCCTTTTAACTTTAACTCAAATTCCATGTCATCATGTGTTAGCCAATGAAATTGCTTTAAATTTGAAATACCGTATAGGTCTTAAACACTTTTTTAATATAAAGTTGGGAATAGGTATCATAAAAAAACTACTTTTTGTGTTTGTATTTTCGACATATCTCCCCATGTTTTTACTCAAATTTCGATCGGGAGAGCTTGTTGGATACAAAATTAAATTCTGCATCCAACAAGTACCCACTCGGCATACTTTTGATAGACCTCGCTACCCCAAAAACAAGAAATACTTAATGTGATGATGACATCATCATCATGTTTTTTCAGGTATTTCTTGTTTTTGGGGTTGAGGGGTCCATCAAAAGTATGCTGAATGGGTACTCGTTGGATGTAGAATTTAATTCCACATCCAACGAGCTCTCCTGATCGAAATTTGAGTAAAAACACAGGGAGATATGTCGAAAATACAAACAAAAAGTAGTTTTTTTCTTTTCTTCCTCCAAAATTAATAAATATTATTTTATTATTTTAACTATTATTTTATTAATTTTTTTTAGGAGGACCATTTTGAGTTGAAATTTCCTCTAATCCGGGCATTTTATGGGAGGCTCTTAGCATATAATGATGTTATAGGAGGAGACTATAACATGAAATTGTGAATATGATTATATGCACAATTTCATGTTTTTTTCTATGAATATTTTGTACATGATAAAGTATTAAAGGTATACCGTATAGTATACAATTGATATAAGTTTTTTCCCTGCATATTATATATGTAAGGTTTCCATAGCCAATGAACAATATTGACTTTGAGTTAATATAATTCATATTGTGATCTTTTTTCCGTGGAAAAAATAAAACCCTAATACAAGCTATCACCTCCTTAGAATTACAAATTGTTTGTTTCTTCCCTAGCTAACCACACTTTCAACCGTCTTCTCAAGCTAAATAACTCAAAATTCTATTTGTTTTTTGGTTAGGCAATGCTAACCATTCACATCGAAAATAAACAATTTCAATATATCTTGGGTTATACAAATTTTAACAAATTGTTTTAAGATCAATTTCAAACATCGGGTCAGGTGCTAGCTATCTTTACTTCAATTGCTTCTTTTTTCAACTTTTTCTATGAGTGTATTTCCTTTGTGCATTAGGTGACTATGCTCTTTTGTTTTCCTACACTATTTCCTTTGGCTTATACCATATAATGTTGGTCCATATGTGTCCCATTATATAATAAAAAATCAACATCTTTTTGTATGCATACAAACAAGAGCCACGAGGTGGAAATGTCCCCAACATTTCCACCTACTCTTAAGCATTTAGTGGAGAGCCAAGAATCATGAGATTGCTTGTAAGTAAATATTGTTCATTATAAGTCAATTGTCGTGATATTTGGGGTAATGATATTTGGAGCTTGATTTGGAATATCGAGGTATCAATGTGATCCTTAAATTATGAAGAACATAGTATTATCAACATAATTCAGTCAAAATTTTGAGATATAATACTTTAGAATGACCTTTTCTTTATTTCATTTTTGTGGTTAATTTTAGAAAATTATTATTTATAGTGTGTTTATTAGTCGGTGAAATGAACTAAAGATTGCTTTAGCTAACTTTCTTGTTTACATATATTGCATGTGAAATGCAGCGGGTATCATTTAGTCTGTCACATCCTGTCACATCCTTCCTATCCTGAAAATCTCAAAATAAATGACTTTTAAATGTTAGTTTCTCATATTAAATTAGAGTAAATATTCTTGAAATCTTTTTACCCAACTTTTATGAAATTTCATATTTTGTTTGGTCAGATTAAATTAAGTCTTATTTTTCCAAATTTTAATTAAATATAAATCTCTCCTCAGTTTTATAAATACAAGAGCCATAAGGTGGCAATGTCCACGCATTTGTTAACAACCATTGATAAAATATTGAAGCTATAGAAATGTGATATTTTTGTCACAAAATTGTAATAGAGAAGAAAACAAATTGCCACAAGATAAATTAGCCATCGAATAGATTTCGTTACTTAGCCATCAGATCAATTTATCAATGTTTTGTTGAAATAAAGATAGTTGGAAAATATGCAAAACGTGTGGTAATCATCCTTCTTCATGATAAAAAACCCAATTTGTTACATCTTAAATATGGATACATCCACGTAAACTTGGAGAAGTAGGTAGCATACATGTAGACTTCATTGAAATAGGTAGAACAAACTGTCCTTCATCGTGATCACTCAACCAAATTCATAAAATAACTACAACAAACTAAAACATGCAGATGCAATATAGCCCTTCAAGATATGATTTGAATTAAGTCCAAGCCCAAGTCCTACGCAAAAGTTGAACAACTAACTACACAAAAAAGAAGACCACAAAAGACATACATCTAGCGTAGCATAAAACTCAAAGAAATGCCAACACATTTACTTTACAATGACTCTAAAACACCACAAAAGGTAGTAGATATTCATGGCATCCATACCTCCGTGTGACATTGACATGAAAAGTCGACCTAGTAAATCACGAATCTCCATTTTTGTCATTTCTCACTTATAATTGTGGATATGTATTTCCCTATAATTTTGGTTATTTAAATAACCTTTGTGATTGTTCAAATGACATCACTATGTTATGTTAAATTGACACGACCTAGTAAGTCATGAATCTCCATTTTTGTCATTTCTCACTTATAATTGTGGATATGTATTTCCCTATAATTTTGGTTATTTAAATAACCTTTGTGATTGTTCAAATGACATCACTATGTTATGTTAAATTGACACGATAAGCCTAATTATTTGATTATTATAATAAAAATAGTAGTAATTATAAATAATAAATTAAACAACATTTCATTATGTACAACAGTAAATTTTCTAAATTATTAAAAAATATACATTTATGAATAATGTACAACAAGAAAAATGGAATTACAAGCCTTCCCTAGTTTTAGGTTTTTGATAATCTTATGAATTCCAAAATCACAACAAATAATTAACACAACATTTATGCTTCTTTAGCTTTAACAATACTTTAAAATTGATTTCTTAAAAAAAAATTCCAATTAAAAGATTCAACCAAGAAAAATGCGTTTTTAAACTAAATATTTAAGTTTTTTTTTTTTTTTTTAACAAGGACGGTTAAGGTATTGTATTAAAAAAAAGAGAAGAGGGTTACATCAATAGATTTATGGATTGAGTGCATTGGCCTTCAAGAACCATAATATCTTGCTCTTCTTTTACATGATGAAAGTTATCTCGAAATAAACCGAATCTAGAGTGACTGTAAACCCTTACAAATTTCCTGAGAATGAGAATGCAACAAATGTACATATCAAAACTGCTCCTTTGTTAAGGTATCCAACAACGATCAGGACTGTTGCCATCGCAAACCATGAAGCCATAGTCAATCTGAATTCCTTTGTTTGCCATATAATTTGCATAATGATTGTTTGTGCGGAGGATATGAAGAAAATGGACAACCTTAAATTCAGTAATAATACTATTGAAAATATGTTGCATCTTGTTGGAAGGTCTTTTAAAATTTCTGGCTAGCTTCCTCACCTCTCTGATGACTAGTAATGAATCGCCAAACACTACTAGATATTGGATTCCAAGAGTGATAACAATTTCCAATCCTTTCAATAAAGCTAGCCACTCCACTTGATTGTTGGTGCTCCTCCCAAGTCCCCAAGTGAAATCTTTGAGTTTGATCCCCCTAGGATAAAAAATTACTCCACCTGCACTTGACAGTCTTGGGTTCCCTTTGGACGCCCCGTTGAAGAATAGTGAGTGACAATCTAACTTTGTCCACCAATTTTTGAAAAGTTCAGGGCTCTTTCGAATCTGCCAGTTTAGAGAGGAAGGTTTTTTAACTTCTTTTAGGATAGGCATGATGGGGTGAAGAAGATCTCTCATCTAGTTTTTTTCAAGGGTGTTTAATGGTTCAAGGTGTAAATTCCGCAGTCCATTGGATATAAGAGTTTCTGCCCATAAAGCTTTAGCCGAGGAGGAGACTGTGATGAGAGGAGTATTCAGATTTTCAAAAATACCTTTATTTATGACTATCCAAATCTTCCAGCATACAAATTTTGGGAGTGCCATCCAAGCTTTGGAGAAAACTGGTTTTTTAAATAAGGTTCCTTGATAGTAATCTTTCCAACAGGTAAAGAAGTCTCTCAGGTTGGTAGGGAGGGTAATATTAAAATTGAGCTCTTTAAGAACAGAACCCCATACCTTGTTGGCAAATGAGCACTCCAGGAAAAGGTGATTTTGTGTTTCTTCTGCGCTTTTGCAAAGAATGCACCGAGACGGGCCCTCCAATCCTTTATTTTTTAGATTCTTAGCTGACAAGATTTTTTTATGGGTCAAGAGCCTGCAAAAAAAATTAATTTTTGGGAGCCCGTCCCTGCTCCAAACAGTTTTCCAAATGCCCTCTTTCGTGCTATTGTTTTGAATAGAAGAGTAGCCAACGTGCACTGTGTAAAAACTGGTTTTTCCCCAGCTTCTATAGTTTGGGATATTGGCATGGATCGGGAGTGACCCTTGGAGTAGCGATTGCAGCAATGTATAATTCATTTTTAAATGGACAGGCGTTTCTAGGTTCCTCCAGCTAGCCCATCCACCACTGCAGTACCAGATTGAAATGTCAAAGATCGTGGATAAATTTTGGTTGTCCATCCATGTCTTGAGATCCACCAGATTGTCACACTGCTGAGTATCGTCCACTTTGTCTTCCCAGATCCGAATTCTTTTGTCATTTCATGATGCCCATCGCAAGTCCTCTTTGATGATGAACGCTGCTCTGTGGCATAGCCTCCAGATTGGAGACATGTTTTGGAGAGGTGGAATGTTGTCTAAGCATCTAGCTCTGTTTCTAATCAAATACTTTTTCCTCAGTGCTTCTTTCCACCAGGTTCTGTCTCCGGAGATCAATTGCCAGACAATTTTTGTCCCATTGCTATATTCATAGCTGCTAAGTCTTTATCTCTAGCTCCTCCACTATTTTTTGGCATGCAGACCATGTCCTAGCTGATTAAATGCAACTTTTTATTTCCATTTTGTTTTCCTCCTTGCCACAGGAATCTTCTTAGCTCTTTCCCGATCTCCTGAACAATCGAGCTCGGGGTAAGTGCAATGGAACAAATGAAGATAGGGTACGCTTCTAGAACAACATTTAAGAGAGTCAATTTCCCTGCTGGGTTGAGCCATACTGCTCCCAAAGAATGGATTTTATTTTTTTATTTTCTCCACTAGGTCTTCCCAATCAAAGCTTTTCTTGTTCCCTTTGTGAATTGGCACTCCTAGATATCTGAAGGAGTTCCAACTTGAGCAACCCTTGTATCCTAACGTCCTAGAAATCTTGGCCAACGTTCTAGCAGGACAGTTCTAGACATAGATTTTGGATTTAACAACATTTACTTTCCCATCTGAAGCTTTGACAAAGGTGGAGATGACATTTTGAATCTTTCATCAATTATGACTGAAGCTCCACCTAATAGAATAGCATCATCTACAAATTGTGAATGGTTTGCGTTTTTGACTCCTCTGGAAATTTTGAGGCCTCTAAGTTCTCCATTAGTTTGCATATCCTATAGCTTTCTGCTAAAAGATTCAACTACAATAAGATATAAGAAAGGGGATAATGGACAACCTTGATGGAGTCCTCGAGAGGCTTGGAAGAAGCCAGCCGGTCTGCCATTAACTAGAGGTTTGATCCACAAGCTGTTAGTGCAAGCTTTGATCCATCTGCAATTTTTTTTGGAGAATCCCATTTTAAGCATGATCTCAAATAAAAAGACATGGTTGACCCTGTCAAAAGCATTTTCCATGTCCATCTTGATGGCCATGCCTTGTTGTTTGCGTTCCAAGCTAGAGTGAATGGCCTCTTAAACAATAATTATGTTATCCATGATTTGCCTACCGGCAATGAAACCTCCTTGTGTTTCATAAATAATTTTTGCCATGAGTTTTTTCATTCTTGAGGCAAGGATTTTGATGAGAATTTTGTATGATGTGTTACATAAGGAGATAGGAAGGAACCTTTCAATCGAAAGAGGGTTTTTTTTCTTTAGGGATCATAGCCAAGAAGTTGGAGTTTGTGGCTCCTCCGATTTTATCTTTTTTCTTGGTCCAGTTTAGCATTTTCTTTATGTCTTCTTTGATGATGTCCCAGGAAGCTTGATAAAAGTTTATCGTAAAACCATCAGGACCTGGGGATTTGTCTAGATGAAGGGTCCAGATTGCTTCTATAATCTCATTTTCTGATATTGGATTTTCCATCTCCTTATTCTCTTCTTCAGTGATGTTGAGCTGGATTTTCGAGAGCAAATCTGCTTGGGAGAGAGGATCTGGCTCACCAATGTCAGAGTATAGCTGATTGAAGTGTTGAAAGGCCAGCTTCTTGATATTGTCTTGTCCAGTAATAATTTGATCATTGCTGTTTTTCAACTCATTGATAAAGTTGAAACTCAATCTGGTTTTGGTTTGGTTGTGGAAGTATTTTGTATTTCTATCCCCTCCTTTTAGCCAAAGCTGGCGAGACTTAATTATTAGAGTCTCTTCTTCTTATTTGGTTGCTATTAGGATTTCACAGTTTAGGGTCTTTTCTTTAGCTAAGGTTTCCGAGGTGATCTCTTCTGCTTCCATTTTAGAGTGTAGAGTATCCAATCCTGATTGTAGGCTTTTTTTTGTAATGGTTGGTTCTCAATAGGAGATTGCTGCCCACCTTTTCAGAGAAGAATGAAAAACCATTAGCTTAGATTCCCAAATGTAGCTGGGGGATCTAGATAGAGTAAAATTCCAAGCTATGTGAATAATATCTAGGGTTTTGGCATTGTTCAGCCATAGGGGGTTGAACCTAAAGGGGATAGGACCTAGGTTAGTTGGTAAGGAGAAGGAGAGCCAGATGGGCTTATGATCAGAAGTGGCTGAAGATATGATATGAGAAGAGGGGAGTAAATATTTTTGTAGGAAGGTAGTACTTACTAGTAACCGGTCTAATCTTACCGCGATATGTCCTGGTCCAGCTCGCTTATTGCTCCAAGTGAATTTCCCATTTTTGGGCAAAGGGTCCAAAAGGTCTAGATCTGCCATGACATCTTATAGTTTTTCACTAAAAGGGTCTCTGATGATTGAGCCTCCTCTTTTTTCCGAGCTTGACCTCTTTGTGTTGAAATATCCAACTATTATAACTTCTTTCCCCTGCAGATCTATCTTCAAAGCAAATAAAGATTCCCAAAAATCCATTTTTTCTCTGTAGTCGATATGCCCATATACATTGCAAATGTAAAACACTTCTAGATTGCTTTTATTTTGTATTTCTACTAAAATCCAATGCATGTTCCCTTTTGTTGCTATGATGTTGAATTTATCTTCTCTGCAAAATGTTGCTACTCCACTTGAAGCACCTTTAGAACTAATGGCCTTTCCATCACTGAATTTCCAGAAGAGCGATGACCTACTTAAAACCTCATCTTCTGGCATCTTGGTCTCTTGGATCAACAGAATGTCTGGTTTCTCAGAGTTTATGATATTTTATCAAGGTTTCCACCTTGATTGATCCTAGCAGTCCTCTGCAGTTCCAAGAGATTAGTTTCATTATTTTTTGGATGCATGAGACCCTGCTCGAGGCCTGAATTCTTTGGCACCTGAAGATTTGATACTCTGGAGCAGGTCGGTGTCTTCTATGCTGAGTTGCCTTCCTAGCTCTATCTCTCTTTTTGCCTCTTGCTCTTGTTGTTGCTTTTGAGATTTTCTTCCTCTGGTGGCTTGAGATGGCCCTACCCCTGATGATTCATGGGTTTCTTGAGATGATGTTTGACTAGGGGAGGGCAGCTTTTTATTGATCCTGGTCTGCTTGACCATTTCTTCCCATGTCCCCCTTGGGGATGACGATATTTCAAAGTTTTTCCCGTATTCTCTTCATCTGTTGCCACCATCTCTGCCCAAGTTCCACAAGGGGGGGTGGGAGCCTTTTCGGAAACATATTCAATCACTATTGGGGAGGTAGCTATCAGGGATTGGTTCCTACTGCCTTCTATTCCATTTTCCTTGTTCTGGGCTTCTAGATCTGGTACTTCCCCTTCTTCTGTTTGAAGAGCCTCGAATTGATTGCTGATGAGGATTTCTGAGCTTTTGATAGGCTGTTCTTGAGTTTTTTCCTTGACTTTCTCGAGGTTACTAGCAGGGGTGGCGTTTGTTTTTTTACCCTTCTTTGCTTGATGCCAGCCTTCTTCCGGATTTTTCCCAACTTCTTCTAGGGGAGACTTAGGGCAGTTCTTTACGAAGTGCCCATATTCATGGCATTTCCTACATTTAAAAGGCAATTGTTCGTAGTCTACCTTTTGGTAGAATTCCCATCCGTCCATGCATAGACTAACTCCTTCTGGTAACCCTTTCTCCAAGTCTACCTCAACACAGATTCTGGCATAGGCGAATAGAGGCCCCTTTGGCTCGGCTTTGTCTATGTATCTGCCTAGTGAGTTCCCGATCGACTGCAGGGCTTCATCATTCCAGCATTGAAGAGGTAAGTGTGGTAGCCAAATCCAGACTGACACTGCCGAGGGAACATATTTTTCTGGATCAAATGAGAGAGTCCATCGATTGAGATATAGACCTAGAGGGCCCATAAAATAAGGCCCACTTCAAAATATAAGATCTTTATCTTCTTTGTTTTGAAACAGGAAGGTGTAAAACCCTTTGTCATAGAAGCATTGTTGCAGACCCCCTTTGATGAGGGGCATCCAGTTTTTGGAGATCCAGATCTCCATGGATTTCGGTGAAGGCCAGATGCCTGAGAACTGCCCAATCAAACCTCGCTTGCTCAGAGCTAGGGCTTTCATTCATGAAGCTGCCAACATGATTTGAACTCTTGGCACTGCTACTCTCTTCACAAAGTTGGAAGCTAGAGTTGACCCCGCAGGATGGATCGGAGATGAGGCAACCAGAGCTTGAAAGGCAAGATCTAAGTTTCTACGAGGATCGTCTGGAGGCGGATCTGGCAGTTGAGAAGCCATATAGCCAGCCTGGGAAGCACAATCCAAGAGCTGCTCTCCCTCTTCCTCACAAAACCCAGCCACTCTCGGCCCAGATCAGCCCTCGATCAGCCCAGGCTTAACTAGATCGGCTTAACCAGATTGGCTCGGCCCTGTCATCCATGTTGTATCAAGAAAGCAACTAAATATTTAAGTTCTTAATAATCTACGAAGAAAGAATAAAATGTTACTAATAAATCATATCTTTAATTTTTAGAATGCTTCCAATAGATTAAAAAAAACACTTATTCTAAATGATGATAACCAAATAAACTATTTATACCATTTGTAAACCAAAAATATAAAACCTTGTTTTAAGTGATGGCATATAAAATTAACATAGATTTTTTTTTAAACAAACACACATATATCTTTGAACTTAAAAAATGTAAAACAATAAATTACGGATGGGCACATACATATTTGAACTTAAAAACATGTAAAACAATAAGTTATGTTTTTGTTTGTCCATGGTCATTGAAGTTTACATTGTCATAATCACTAGCAGTTGCTCCAAAAGGATTGGGAAATCAAATAGATGTAATGAAGTAAAAATCCTAGTAAAATAAATTCATGAAGAGCTTGTTGTGTGGTTTTCTTAAGCATTCTAAGGATGTTTAAATTGATTGACTAAGGTTAAATAACTTTTTAGCATGGTTTACAATAGTTGGTGATGGGTGTCAAATGATGGTTGATAATGTTTTACCATAGTTAACCATTAATGACTATTGTTTGAAAATGGTATAATTTAGTTAACTATGGGCGATTATGGTTGACATTAGTGAAAGTTAACCATGCTTGATCATCAATAGCCATGGTTGACCATGGGTGACAAATGATAGTTGAACAAGTCTGACATAGTTTACCACATGGTTGAATATTGTTTGACCATAGTTGACCTTAATGAACCATGGTTTAGTTAATGATGGTGGACTTTAGATACCCATTATTGGATTTTGTGAAGCATGGTGTATTGACTCAAATGGTAAGGTAAGATTGACAATGGTCAATTATAATTGATGACTTTTGTGAACCATGGTGTACTATGGTTGACTCAAGTGGTTAGGTAAGGTTGACCATGGTCAATTATAATTGCCCAAGTTTAGCCATGCTCAATCATGTTTAAGTATGGTTGACCATATTATGAAAACGGTCAACTATGGTTCATTGTGTTTGATCATGGTTCACAATCGTTACCTATGGTAGAGTATGGTATAAAATGGTTAACCATGCTTATAATGTTTAGCTATGTTTAACATGGGTGACTATGTTTGAATATAATTCCTTGTGTTTGATTATGGTTGACTATACACTAAATTTTAATATAATATTTTTTCATGTATTTAAAGATATTTTGTTTCAAATATATCATACATAATTAATATCTTTGAAACAATATGTTTGAGATGAATTTATATGTAATGATTTTATAAAAACATTTTATTAAATATTTATGTAATCATATGTATATGATTTTTTCACATAGAAATATACCAACACCTACTATTAGGGAGAATCAAGGTATGGTCAACACATTCTATTCCAAGACTCAAGATATGGCAATTACACGATTCATTTCCATTTGTCTTGATTTTATCAAAAACACCTTTATTAAACATTTATGCAATCATATGTATATGAAATTTTTACCTATAAATATGCTAACACCTACTATTCCAAAGAATCAAGGTGACCAACACCTACTATTCCGGAGAATCAAAGTAGTGGAGAAGGTAACAATTATTCCTCCTAACCACCCAAATTACTTTCAATGGACAATCATATGTATATAACTTAAATATAAAATATATTCAATGTTTTGATATTTTATTTATATATTAGAATACAATACATTTTTTTTACTTGAAAGTATTATATAAATAATCAGTATTAAATTATAAAATTTATTAATACAATTATTTTTCTAAGTATTTTATAAATAATCCATGTCAAAAATTAAATTTATTATTATAAATATAAATAATTATCTAATGTATAATAATATATAGAGTAAAACATTTTAAACTTAATTATCTATTTAATATATATATGATTTATTAAATTATTAATAGAATACAAATAAAAAAAAACAACAAAAAACCGTAAAGATGTTTACTTCATTAAAAAAAATGGCCCTCCGTTCCCCCGAAATAAAATTGTTTAGCTATTTAACTACTTAATGGTATCTTATGGACTGTAAAAAGGACTTTGGGATATTTAAATATGTGTATGTTTAATGTAATATTTTTTTGTTTTGTTTAATATTCAGGGTTCTTAAACTATTTTAGGTGTTTTTATTTTTATTAAATATAACTCAATTATTTATTTATTTTGAAATTAACATCAAATGATTGGGACTATCCATTATGATTGGAAGATTGGAATGTGATTTTATTCGCTCCTAAATCTACATCCAATGATATAATTTGAAAAAATACACTAATATTTTAGTAGGATGAGTAGCAAGTGGATAAAGAAAAAATATGAAGGACTAGTAGAAAAAAAGTTGACCCCACGCAAACATCTTTAAACAGAGTATGAAACCATTGGAAAGTCAACTCATTATTGTTTTTAACAACTAATTAATAAAAATGAACTATGGAGAAGTGGTTCAAATAACCCATTTTTGAAAGTAAAACAAAGCTCTCATGCCAAGCTTCTATTCCTTTAATAGAACAAGTCTTAGTTCTTAATAAACAGTGAGGATGGAACTCGAATTTGAAACGTCTTGATCGTCAAGTTTAAACCATGGGTAGAAACTCTAAAAACCTGGGTATCTTTATATGCATTTGGGAGCGGCCAAGGGGCGACAACGGAGAGGAAGACTAGGGAGACAGTAATGGGGGTGATTAAAGAATTGTTGAAGACAACTATGTTATGGTGATATAGACCTCCGTCCAGAACCAAGTTGGTTACTATTAAAACCCTCCCTCTTAGTCACGTTAATATCTTCAACGTTGATAAGCAATTAAGACATGACAGAGCATGCAGTGTCGTCGTGACCATAGATCACTATCAGAGATACCGCGTAGTCCTTAACATATTGGCCAAATCTAAGTACCAACACTAATGTCCATAGTACATGTCAACTATCGAGGCCTGTGCTTTTAGTTTTTGAGCCCTTTGCTCTTTAAGTTACCACTGAACATCAGTCGGTGAGGGAACTTGACCAACTCAAAAACATGGGAATGGATCATTTTAAGATCCTTTTTAAGGATGACGGGAAGGCCCTTATTACAGACCAATTGAAGGTAATTAAACACTAGCCATCCTTTCTCTCTGTGGAAGATTGACTGAATTTGGAAGCTGAGGTTACGATGGAGGAGACCGAGTCAGCCCTTTAGAGTTTCAAAAAGGACCATATTCATGATCCTAATGGACGGCCTGTGGAATTCTTCACCTACTTCTTTGGCCTGGTTAAATTGGATTTATGGAAAGCAGTGGAGTTTTCTCAGAAAGAGGGTAGGATGGGGTGTTAGGATATTTAGACACTTAGGAGTTAGTTAAGATCAACTTGTGTAATATATCCGTTAGGTAAAAGTGTGTTTTTTTAGTATGCATTAGTATGCATTTGTAAATATTCTAATCTGACGGTCATGATATGTTCTAGACATAGAGTGATCCGACGGTTCAACTTCTCTTAGATCATACCTACCATTGATCGGTGGCTTAACACCCGATTAGTCCATGCTCTCTATTTAAAGAGCATGGAGGGTCCTTGGCTAGTTGATCGATTATGAGAAGCTCATGTAACTTTCTTTCTTTTGCATAATAAATTGCTTCAAGTAGCTATTTGGCTAGGGCCGTAGACTGTTTCCCTCTTGAGGGTTTTAACCACGTGACAAACATCAGTGTGTTGATCTGTGATCTATTTGTGTGAAGCGGTTACTCAAGGTGTTCGGTCTTTTGGGAGTACCTTGTGTACCCGAACATGGTATTAGAGCGTTTATGCAGAGTCTTTTTCGGTTTTGATCAAGATCTGGAATCGTGTTGCCGAAACTTTGAAAGGGTTCCTGGTTCTAGATTTTCTGTGCATTTGTGGCCTGTGGAAGCTGTTCCATTGCATCCGAAGCGCCGTTTCCATTGGGCAATAGTTTTCATTTCATCGAAAACTGTTTTCGTTTGTTCCAAAAACACCCATTTCGGCAAATTTGAAGGTATAATGTTACAGTGACGGATTTGCTTTTTTTTTTTTAAATCTCTCATATTTTATCAATTTTATTATTAGATCTTTACTGCTTTAGTCTCGGACTGTTGCCTTCCCTGGATGCGTATGCTCTTTGCCGTGCACCTTGCGCGATCGCGGCGAATCAAAAACAGTAAGGGAAAGTTTTTTTTTTGTCTTCTCGGCTACGTATGCTCTTTGCTGTGCACCTTGTGCGATCACGACAAATAAAAAAAAGCGAGAAAACTTGAAACATAGACTTTTCGGGTAAGTTAACCAAGATTTAACCCCATTGTGTGGAAAAAGATTTTTTTGTTTTTGTTTTTCGTTTTTTTTGTTTGTGATTTGCAAGAAAAAAAGGCAAGCACGGAGAATGAGAAAGAAGAGTAAAAAAAAAAAAGGGCCTCATTCCTCTTTCCATTCTTTTATGTACCTTTTAAACTTAGCTCACTTGGTCCAAAGTTGCTTGATTCCTTAATAGGTTTTGAGTTCAAGTCTTATTAAGCTACTTTTTAGTGCATGCAATTTCTATTTTCAAGTTACTTTATTGTAAAAGTGCATCTCACATAAATAAAATAAAATAAAAATTGAGTCACTTAAGTCTTTTAATTTATTGCCACACTATTTAATAGTAACATTATTGTAAAAGTGAACATCACTTATTTTACAAAAGTGATTCACTTAAAAACAACTTTATTGTAAAGTGATTATCAAAGGTTGATCTTGGGAAGAAGGGGGTTCTTTTTTTAGTTGGTCAAGTTAATATATGCCACGTCACTATTGGGGACATCTTCAACATTTTCTTTGATCAAACATGACTTCATCATCTAGAATCAGTTTTCAGTGCTGGTTTTTTTAAAACCGCATATTTTTTCGAGCTCTTTGCATCTAGACAGTGAGTTTCTATTCTTTTAGCCATTAATTTATAGTATGGCCACCCTTTGTGATATTATACTTACAAGTTCTAACTATTTCTCATGGAAATCTTGTATGGAGGATGTTCTGCGAAATAGGGGAATTTTTAGGATAATCTCAGGGAAAGATAACCCACTAATGATGATAAGAAAATTAAATGGACAAATAGATGTGATGAAGCTCGTGGATTGATTGGGATGTCAATCTCTACTGATTTGCGATTCCACATATCTGGAATTGATGAGCTTGATCAAGCTTGGGAAAAGTTGGAATCTGTGTTTGGTAAACACAATGAAATTCGGGGTCATCAACTTAAGAATGAGTTGATTTCCTTGAATCCAAATGATTTTTCATGCATTCAAGACTATTTATCTAAGTATAAAACTCTTAGACTCTTATGTGCAGAATGCAATATTAAGAAAGAAGACAAACAATGTATTTATCATATTCTTTCCAAACTTGGACCTGCATATTCTATTTTTGTATCTACATTATACTCTATGAAAGAATCTTTGACTGCAGCTAGCTATCAAGAGACTAGTCTTGAATCCTTTTGTGATTCCTTAATTAGAGAGTAACATAAGCTCATTCATCTTGGAATAATTAACAATGCAGATACATCTGGGAAAGCCTTATTGTCCCAACAGAAAGAAAAGTCCAAGCCTCTCAAAAAACAAAATTTTCGCAATAATAAGCCAAACAATAAGGGTCCCAAACCCTCTCAGTCATCTCCTTCTTTAAAAAATGACAAAGGATCCAAGCCAAAAGGAAAGAAGACTGAGCATCATTGCAATTTTTGTGGGAAAGATAATCATGATGAATCTAAGTGTTTCAAGAAGATGGCAACCTTGAAAGCAGCAATGAAGAAGCACCACATCAACCTAGATTCGTTTTCAGAATTTACCTCTCATGGACATGCACTTTGTGCTTCTGGTTACTTTTATACTGCATCTTCTTCTTCTACTTCAATTGAATGGCTCATTGATTTAAGAGCATCTTATCATATGGCTAAGGATCAAGCCATCTTTTCTACTATGCATGAATGTAACACCAAGCAAATATTTGTTGGTGATAATAGATATCTAAGTGTTGTAGGCTCTGGAACAGTTCCAGTAGAAAATGGTCATTTCAGTGATGTACTATGTGTTCCAAAAATTTCCTGCAATTTGTTATCAATCTATCAAATTACTCATTCGGGTGAAGGTAAAACTGTGATGTTTACACCTCACCAAGTTGTAATCAAGGATTTTAAAAATCGTAAAAATTTCCTTACTATTGGAACTGTTGATGATATTACCAGGTTGTACAAATTTAACAACTTTGGGTCATCACCTTTTCCTTTAGTTTTTGTTGCTCATAGTGATAACTTGAGCAAACTTTGGTATGAGCGATTTGATCACTTAAATTATCGCTCATTACAACAACTATGTAAAGACAATATGGTGACCGATCTTTTGATGGTATCTTGCAAGGATGGTGTTCGTTTCGGTTGTGTACTCGAAAAACATCATCGAGACAATTTTGACAAACGTGCCTCTTGACACGCCTCAGTTCCCTTGGAGCTTGTGCATAGTGACTTGTGTGGCCCTCTTCCATATGCATCCTTTTCTGGTTTCAAATATTTCTTAACTTTCATTGATGACTACTCCAGATGCACTTGGGTTTATTTCTTAAAACTTAAGAGCGAAGTATTTAACATGTTCTTGGCCTACAAGGCCCTTGTTGAAAAACAATCTAATCATCAAATTATTAAGTTAAGATCTGACAATGGAGGATAATATGTTAACAACAATTTCACTACTTTCTGCACTGAACAAGGAATCCAACAATAACACACTGTTCCATATACACCACAACAAAATGGTGTAGCTAAACGGAAGAATCACACTTTAAAAAAAATGGCTAATTGTATGATCCAATCTAAGGGACTAAGTCTTCAATATTGGGCTGAGGCCATAAATTGTGCAAATTACATAGTTAATTGCACACCCACTAAAGTTTTACAAGGTATAACATCGGAAGAAGCATGGAGTAAAATTAAACCAGATGTAAGTCACTTCCGTTTGTTTGGTTGTGAAGCATGGGCTCACATTCCGGATGAAAAACGAAAAGCACTGCAGCCTAAAAGTGAAAAGTGCATATTTGTTGGATATTCAGAAAATGTAAAAGGTTATAGACTTCTTCAGCCACATTCTCATGATATAATCATTAGAAGAGATGTTAAATTTGATGAAAATATCTTGGCCTGCGAGCCTAACTTGGCGGGTGTGCCATCTTTGGCTTGCAAGCCTGATTCGGCGATTGTGCCTTCTTCTTCTTCTTCCAACTTCCTTGATAGGTTTCCAACTCTAGTTTTTGATGATGACAGTGAGGATGAAAATCTACCTCCGCCTGCTCATGTTCCTCCAATTACACCAGCACCAATACTTCCTCGATGGGTCCATTCAACATGTGAAGCAGCTGGTGATCTTGCCGGTGATCCTAGAGATCAACGTCAAACACGTTCTCAGTTTCAGCGAGACTCTTTTCTTTTGGCTCAAGTTTCCGAGAATCATGATCCAGAAACTTTTGTAGAAGCTTCAAGAAATCCAGATTGGGATGCAGCTATGGATGAAGAATATCGTTCCTTAATGGCAAACGATACTTGGGATCTTGTTCCTCTTCCAAAAGGAAGAAAACTTGTCAAATGTAAATGGGTCTACAGAACTATGTATGCATCAGATGGAAGTGTTGAAAGACTTAAGGCAAGCTTAGTTTCCAAAGGTCTTTCCCAAGTTGAAGGGATTGACTACAATGAAACTTTTGCTCCTATCGCAAAAATGAATTCCATCCACCTTGTTCTTTTCCTTGTAGCCTTACATAACTGGGAAGTTCATCAAATGGATGTCAAGTCTGCCTTTTTACATGGTGATTTACAGGAGGAAATTTACATGGAACAACCTCCTGTATATATTCAGGATAACTCTAGCCTTGTCTTTCTCCTTAAGAAATCCTTATATGGCCTTAAGCAAGCTCTTAGAGCTTGGTATGCCAAAATGGATAGCTTTCTCCTTGACACTAGTTTTTCTAGATGCCATTCTGACCCTAATGTCTATACCAAGAAAGTAGAAAATCATTTCATCATACTTGTTCTTTATGTTGATGATCTTATCCTTACTGGTAGTGACCCTAAACTTATAACCCATGTGAAAACCAGTCTTAAGAAATTTTTTGAAATGTTAGACTTAGGACATTTGCATTATTTTCTTGGTCTCCAAGTCTTGCAAATCAAAGAAGGAATCTTTCTTTCCCAGTCTAAGTATTCTTGTGACCTTCTTAGTCACTTCCACATGGAAGATTGTAAACCATCCCCTTCTCCCTTCAAGTCTGGAGTCAAACTTTTTGCCACTTGTACTTCCCCTGAAGTAAATGCCACCTTGTATTGCCAGCTTGTTGGTAGTATTTTATACTTGACTCATTCCTGTCTTGACCTTTCCTTTGGCGTTGGTCATGTTGCTTGTTACTATGCAAACTCCTCATGAAAGTCACTGGAAAGCAGCAAAAAGAATACTTCGATATATTCAAGGTACAATTTAGTTTGGGATTCATTACAGTACAGGGGGGAAACCTTTATTGGTTGGTTTCACTGATTCAGATTGGGTCGGTGATCCTGATGACCGAAAGTCTATTGCAGGTTATGTTTTCAGTATGGGATTTGGACCTATCACTTGGGCTTGTAATAAAAAACAAGCTCTTTCTCTTTCTTTAGCAGAAACAGAATATCGAGCCGCAGTTAAGGCCAGTCAGGAAGCTTTATGGCTTCGACAGATCCTTTTAGAGTTTGGATTCGAGCAGCAGCAGCCTACTCCACTTTGGTGTGACAATCAAAGTGCCATCAAGCTTGCCAAAGATCCAGTTCTACATTAACTCAACAAACATATTGAGCTACACATGCACTTCATCATAAATCTTGTTCATGATCGTGTTCTTGAAATGCTCTATTGCCCTACAGATGATCAAGTTGCATACATCTTCACCAAGTCTCTTACAGAAGCGAAGTTTTCAAAACTTTGATCTATGTTAGGAGTTCAGGAATGTGTCCTTAAGGGGGGATAGGCTCTAATGCCTCCTTCCTTCTCCTAATAGTGTCACTTTTGCAAATCCTTTAATCCTATCCCAAGTTGTTCTTAAGGGGGGCTGTTAGGATATTTAGACACTTAGGAGTTAGTTAAGATAAACTTGTGTAATATATCCATTAGGTAAAAGTGTGTTTCTTTAGTATGTATTTGTAAATATTCTAATCCGACGGTCACGATATGTTTTAGACATAGAGTGATCCGACGATTCAAATTCTCTTAGATCATACCTACCATTGATTCATGGATTAACACCCAATTGGTCCATGATCTCTATTTAAAGAGCATGGAGGGTCCTTAGCTAGTTGATCGATTATGAGAAGCTCATGTAACTTTCTTTCTTTTGCATAATAAACTGCTCAAAGTAGCTATTTGGTTGGGGCCGTGGACTATTTCCCTCTCGAGGGTTTTAACCACGTGACAAACATTGGTGTGTTGATTTATGATCTATTTGTGTGAAGCGGTTGCTCAAGGTGTTCGGTCTTTTGGGAGTACCCTGTGTACCCGAACATGGGGAGAGTCTTAAACTCGACTTTCTTGACCCTCATCCCAAATATTGATAAGCCAAATTCCTTTGCAGACTTTAGAACCATATCTCTCTGCAACCTTGTATATAAGCTCATCTCAAAGGTTATATCGAATAGGCTCAAGCCCATTTTGGAAAAAATGATATCTATGGAACAATCTGGGTTCTTGAAAAACAGGCAGATTCAAGAACCGATTGGCATAATGCAGGAAATCTTACATTCTATAGAAACAAAAAATTCGGAAGTTTTGGTACTTAAATTGGATCTCATAAAGGAATTTGATAGGGTCAACTGGACCTTCTTGTGACTGATACTATCACAAATCGACTTGCCCTTGGGAAATCTTAATTGGATCATGGGTTGTATCACTTCTACAAATTTCTCTGTATTGATAAATGGGTCTCCATAGGGTTTCATAAATGCTACGCATGGTATCAGACAAGGTTGTCCCTTATCCCCCCTCCTCTTTTTGTTGGTCATAGAAGGGCCCAGTCGAACAATTGGAGAAGCCAAGAACTCAAGTATTTTACAAGGTATCTGTCTCACTCCCTCCCTGACACTAACACACTTACTCTTTGTGGACGATGTCATATTATTCGAAATCGGGTTACTGGAGGAGTGGAAAACATATAAATATATTCTAGATCTCTTTTGTAGTGCCTTGGGTATGTGTGTAAGTGTAGAGAAATCCTCCTTTCTCTGTAAGAATATGTAGGAGGAGGTCAATAGAAGTATCCATGATATCTTCCCATATAAGATGGAGCCTATATATTTAGGTTTCAAATATTTGGAGTTTTGGCTCAAACCTTCTGGATATAGTTCAAAGGATTGGTGTTATATCATAAAGAATTTTGAGAATAGAATAGGTCATTCGACCTACAGACTCTTATCTATTGGACGTAGGCTCACATTGGTCAAATATGTGCTGATAGGGCTACCAGTTTACTGGTTCTCTCTTGCTTGTATTCCGAAGTCCATCCTTAACAGGCTAAGACAATGTATTTTCTCCTTTCTTTCGGGGGGTTCTCTTCACAAGCGCAAGATTCACCTTGCTGACTGGAAAGGTCTCTCTCGTCCCTACTCACTTGGAGGTTGGAATATTAAAAAACTTGTCTGGTTCAACATCTCGCTTTGACTAAAAATCCTTTGGAGCATCCTAAACAGTGATGCCCTCTGACATATGGTTATTAAGGAAAAATATCTCAAAAATCTTCTTATTGAAATTTGGCTACGAAGGAATTGTTTTATGGTCCAAAATACCTCACACATATGGAATAGCTTCATTTGTGTTCTCCCTGTTAAGTTTTAATGGTTATCTTAGATCTTATAAAATTTAGCATCATAACAACATAACCATAAGCCAAAAGATCACTGAAAGATAGACAAGCACAACCACACAAAAGAACACAAAGATTTATCCTGGGAAACCCTCACGTGGAAGAAAACCTAGCAAAAACTTCCTCTGTATAAGATGTATAAAAGAAAAACCCAAAACCAGGTGTTCTCTCCTTCTGTTCTCTCTCTGTCTCTCTCCTATGCACTACACAAGTGAGTGAGTGTGTGTTCAAATAAGAACCACAACTCCTTTATTTATACATCTTTGTCAATTGACTTTTTGCACTAGACAAGTCAGCCCCAATAAATTGTTTGGGCCGAATTCACCTAGGAATACTCAAAAATAGTATTTTATATTATTTATTAGGGTGCTAAAGACCTGACAAAAGAGGAAGATTTACCTCATGACTCTATGATGACCAAATACAAGAGTAACACCCCGTCGGAGGAATAATAACATCTCCCTTGGGTTACATTAGTAAAATACATTTAGAAAATCCTTTGAAGTTACAATATTTCAACACTCCCCCTTAACGAGAAGGTTATTCTATTGACAACATCATCATAGACTATAGGAGAACATAGAGACAGTTACAACAGTACATCGAGGTAATACATCTATATGTCACGGGAAGTTTTCTACAATCAGTAAGTTGAAACATTTACTCTTTATCTTTCGCATCACATGATCACTTGATCCTTTTGCAGCAACACTTCGATCTTTCGATCCTTCGTAGCAGCACTTCGATCATCTGATCCTTTGCAGTATTACTTCGATCTTTTGATCCTTTGCAGCAACACTTCTATCTTTTGATCCTTTGCAGCAACACTTCGATCTTCTTGATCCTTTGCAACGGAACTTCAATATTCTCGATCCTTTGCAGCAACACTTCGATATTCTTGATCCTTTGTAGCAGCACTTCAATCTTCTGCAACAGACTTTGGATCTTCTTGATCCCTTGTAGCAACACTACAATCCTTTCGATCCTTTTGTAGCAGCACTTCGATCCTTTCGATCCTTTGTGGCATCACTTCAATCCTTCTTGATCCTTTGTAGCCGCACTTCGATATAATCGACCCTTCATTGCTGTACTTCGATGTACTTGATCCTTCGCCGTCACTCTGCCTGCAGTACACATGATCTATTTACGGGATGATCAATCTCAATCACTTTAGGACATAAGTCCAAGGACGATGCAATCCTCCATCAGCATGATCCATGAAATCAATCAACTGAATCATCTACAACTAAATGTAGATCTTGACTGCACCTAGTGTTGGCCCTATCATCCATGAGGACTCATCGTAGCCCATCCATACCACACAAGTTAGGACCACTCATAAGTGAGTGTTACAATACGGTATCTACACTCACATGTAGGTATAATCTACCAAGTAAGAGTATTGTTTGCAGAGTAGATATTGACCGCATGCAATATGTCAACCCATCATCTATGAGGACTCATCATAGAGAATCCATACCACACAGGTTAGGACCACTCCCAAGAAAGTGTTTCTTCTATGGAATCTACACTCACGTGTAGGTATACTCTACTAAGTAAGAGTATTTTCTGTAGAGTAGATCTCGACCACATGAAATATGTCGGCCCATTGTTCGTGAGGTCTCATTGTAGACCATCCATACCTTACAGGTTAGGACCACTCTTGAGCGACTGTTATTCTATGGTATCCACAATTGAATGTGGTTACTCTCCATGTAAGAGTAACATATGCAGGTCCATCCTTAGCTAGTAAGTACCACTCTCATGAATAGAGTGTTATACCTACCATCCTCAAAATAGGATACTATATTCCACAAGTAAATGTGGGTACTCTCGATGCGAGAGTAATATCTACAGGGCCATCCTTACCTAGTAAGGACCACTCTCATGAACAGAGTGTTATACCTACCATCCTCAAGAGAGGATATTATCGTCCACAAGTGAATGTCAGACCTTTTCAACATCCTAAGGCGCACTTGGCCTCATTCATGCTGGAGCATCACTGTCATCCATCATCGATGTCAGTCTCATCATCACTCCCCATTTTTCGGGAGGATCCATATTATCAACCTGATCCTCCTTTATTCGAGGAGGGTTCATTGTCTCAACCCGTTCTTCATTTTCGAGGATAGTGCATATCTTCGACTTGTTCCTCCTTTCTGAAGAAAGTCCATATCTTCGACTTATTCTTCCTTTTTGAAGAAAGTCCATATCTTCGACTCGTTCTTCCTTTTTGAAGAAAGTCCATATCTTCGACTCGTTCTTCCTTTTTGAAGAAATTCCATATCTTTGACTCATTCTTCCTTTATGAAGAAAGTCCATATCTTCGACTCATTCTTCCTTTCAAGGAAAGTCTATAGTATCATCATCACTGTTTCTCCTTGCGAGGAAAGTCTTCAATATCAACATCACTGTTCCTCCTTGCGAGGAAAGTATTTAGTATCGACATCACTGTTCTTCCTTGCGAGGAAATTCTTTACGAACTACACCAATCTTGTCACGGAAGCTTGGTCACCACATCAACAACTTTCTCATCAGTACTCACATACTGGATTTTTATGTCTCCCTTCGGTACCATATTCCACATGATTCTTTGTCATCTTTATGCAACTCTGGTTGTCACAAAGAAACACTGTGGTATTCATGCCAAATAGTCCTGACATCATCTTTCCGAAGCCATATGGCTTTCCAAATAGCAGAGAACGTTGCAATGTACTCTGCTTCAGTTGTACTGAGAGAAACACTGGACTAAACCATGAGATCATGACGGATCCCAGACAATAACATCCACCTAAAGTTCTCTTTCTATATGCGGCACTTCCTACCCAAGATGAATCTGTATATCCATATAATACGTAGTCATGATCTCTACCATAGTAAAGTCCCAAGTCTGTCATACCTTTTAGGTACCTCATCACATGCTTTGCAACTATCAGGTGAACCCATCTAGGTTTAACTAGATATTGACTCAAGATGTTCATAGCAAAGCATATATCTGACCTTATGTTCATCAGATACATCAACGACTCAATAATTTGTCTGTACTAAGTCATCTCCACTATCTCTAATGTCTCATCAGACAATAACTTCATGTTGGTATCCATGAGTGTGGCCATGGCTTCACAATCCAACATATCAAATCTTCTTTAAGATTTCCAAATCATACTTTCCCTGGTTAGAAGAGATTCATTTTGATCTTTTCCACACTTCTAGCCTGAGGAAATAATGCATCAATCCAAGATATTTTCATCTCGAATTCTTTAGCTAGCTTATTCTTACAATCTGTGATCCGTTTCTCATTTCCAGTTAGAATTCGATCATCCACATACAACAATAGTATGTCAGGTTCATCATCCATAACCTTAAGATAAAGGTTAGGATCAACTTTACTCTTGGTAAAGTCCATGCTTTCCAAGAAGCTATCTATCCTTCCATACCAAGCTCTAGGGGATTGCTTCAGTCCATACATAGTATTTTTCAACTTATGTACATGATTCACTCTTTTTTCAACTTCAAATACTTGTGGCTATTCGATGTAGACCTCTTCCTCAATCACACCATTAAGGAAATCTTGTCTTTACATCCATCTGGTTTAGATCCCACTTCATCATGGAAGCAAGTGCCATGATAGTTTCGATGGAAGTGTACCTTTCTTCCTGGAGCAAGTGTCTCTTCATAATCAATTCCCTCTCCTTGAGAGAATCCTCTAGCCACAAATATTTCCTTACTTCCATCAGCAACATGTTTTATCTTTCAAATCCACTTGGAAGATACCACACTCTTGCCTTTTGGTTTGGGTACTATATCCCAAACATCATTCTAGTATTTTTCCACCATTTCTTCTACCATGAGTTCATTATGTCAGGTCATCAACATATCTCTGTCTTCCGCATTCAACCTTGAAGGTTGGAACCCACTTTAGTCTTGGTAAAGTCTTGGTCCATCTGGAAGTTGTCCATCATGTTATACCATGTCAAACTTAGAGATATACTGTAGTCATTCCCTCTGAAGTAGAGCATCATATTCCCTCTGCATTCTTTACTGGAGTGATAGGTATCATCCTCTGCTACTATGTATCCATCTCAGGTTACTAGATACAAAGATCCCTTTATCTTGAACTTTGTCAAAAAGTTCCTCTTGCACCCATCTGTGATTTCATTTTCTTATAGATTTCCATCTTCAACCTTGTAGAAAAGGTTAAGATATTCATCACTCTAGGTGATCTGTCAAGCTCCTGAATGTGCTTTTCTATGGGTGCCTTCTAAGCTCGTACAAAGCATATTCTGTACACATGGTTCTTTGCTCGATATATACTTCTACCACAGAAGTGTGTTTGGTCAATAGAGTATGTCATGCCATAGTCTATTCTTTCTGAGACAAACCACAAACCTTGATTTGTACACTTGTTATTGTATATCCATATGGAAGACACTACGAACTTCCCTTCAGGTCTCAGAACCATATCGTAGACATCATTTCCCATGATCAACTGTTACCTTTTAATCAAAGCTTCTTCCATAGATGGAAAATTTAGCATCAATGATGTTACCCAACTGTTTTACACAACTAGAGTGTGTTCGAGGCCTCTTACTTTAATTTGCAAGTCTCTCCATACTTTTATTCATCTTGAGTTATCTCTCGTACCCAAGGCGGTCTTTATCTTTTGAGGTGGATCTACCGCCCTCTGAAGATCTTTCTTCCGTCATGGTGTCTTTGACCCTGGGAGCTTCAGATTCATGTTTATTGGAGTGAATATTGAATTGTCATCACTTGTTCTTCGGAACAAGTCTCATCCTCGTTTTCTTGTAGGCGATTGTACAGGACCTTTCCTACAAGTCAAATGCACCAATTGCATGGTTATAACCATTTCATAGAACATATGCATAATGACAAATTCTTATGCATCATGCAACTATTTATCTAATACAACATTCATCCATATCTCACAAAAAATTTCTAGATGCCTTCCATCTCTACCATGACATCATTGAGATTATGCACTAATCTAGTATGTCAGCAAAGAGGTTTCATTCTAGATAAGTAGCAATGGGAAGTTTTATAGCACCATGGGCTACTTACCTATCACATGCATATTAGTAGTATATAGTCATTAATGCAAACATTCTATCATGCATAATACACATCATATACAAGAAAGACAATTCAAATACTTATCTTTGTTTGTTTTTCGTCATCTCCTTCTGGATCAACAGCTTCTTCTTTGACCAATGAGATTGCTTCAATCTCATGCTTGCTTGAAAGTTTTTTTGGAATGCTGTTTATGGTAGACCTAGGGTTTGATAAGAAAAACCCTAATTTTTCAATTGAGGTATATTTTAGATGTGATTGGATAGAAATATGCACCTCCTCAAGGCGATCTAAGTAGTATACTCATTTCCCCAAAACTATGACCAAAACTGTAAAATATCTGATGCCCTAGTTTTCTTCAATTTCTTCTGCAGAATTTCCTGATATTGCTTCTATGGTATCTCTGAAACTACTACTCCTCTATGTCTGAACCTTTGCAATAAGGTATCCTTGTCTATCCTCTTTCCAACACCATAGGTTATATCAGAATTGGTTTCACCAATTGGGACTTATGCTCGTTTTCCCAAGGTGACTTATTTCAGGACTTTTCAGAAGAGAGAACTTGTGCGGACTACCACGTGTCACTGTTTTACCTTTGGGGTTTGAAATTTTTTCCACAGAAATTAAAGTCTGCGCCCTTCCTGGGACATCTTGCTAAATTTCATTTGGACCTTCGTAGCCTGATATATATCAATTCTCTCTAGGTCACCTGTTTAAGGATGAATCCTGGGAGAAGCTGGAACCCTAACTTGGAGGAATCATATCTCGCAGAATACAGTAAATCTGAGGCTGGAAATTTTACACAAGGCACATCAAGAATTTTTTGTTTAACTTGTGCAAGTTTCGGCTCGTGATCCTTCTCCAATATTGAGATATAATGAATCTACTAAAACTTCTAGTTTTAGTATTTTAGGGTTTTCAAGCATGAAACCCTAATCTTCAATAGCTGTAGATGTAGCACTATTTTGGCTGCATAATGACTTCTTTCAGGGTGGATCTGATACCATGTTAAGTTTTTAATGGTTATCTCAGATATTATAACATTTAGCATCATAACAACATAACCATAATCCAAAATATCACTGAAAGATAGACAAGCACAACCACACAAAAGAACACAAAGATTTATCCTGGGAAACCCTCATGGGGAAGAAAACCCAACAAAAACTTTCTCTATATAATATGTATAAAATACAAACCCAAAACTGAGTGTTCTATCCTTCTGTTATCTCTCTCTCTCTCTCTCTCTCTCTCTCTCTCTCTCTCTCTCTCTGTCTCTCCTATGCGCTACACAAGTGAGTGAGTGTGTGTTTAAATAAGAACTACACCTCCTCTATTTATACATATTTGTCAATTGACTTTTGCACTAGACAAGTCGGCCCCAATAAACTGTCTGGGCCGACTTCACCTAGGAATACTCAAAAATATTATTTTATATTATTTATTAGGGTGATAAAGATCAGACAAAAGAGGAGGCTTTACCTCATGACTCTATGATGAACAAATACAATAGTAACACCCTGTCGGAGGAATAATAACATCTCCCTTAGGTTACATTAGTAAAATACATTTAGAATATCCTTTGAAGTTACAATATTTCAACACTTCCTTGGCTTGTCAGCAAGTTGGGATGGAAATCTAGTAACGATACCCATATCAAAGTGGGAATTTATCCGATTGTTGGGTTAAACTCTAGATTTGTGCTCTCTTTTGATATTCATGAATATCTCCAAGACTACAATATTATTAATCTGACATAGGTTCTCAACACTAGATTCCCTTCAATCAATAATTCTTATTGGCTACAGGAAGATGCTCTAGAACTGGGCAAACGTTGGAAGACTGAGTGGACATGTTACACTGATGGGCTATCCCATAGTGGGATAACATTATCAGATCATGATGATTGTTTGCTTTGGATGCACAATACAATAAATGGCGATGTGACTTCCCAATTGATCTACGATCTGCTGGCGTCCTCTAGCGCAGAAATACAAAATGGCTGGAAATACACTAAACTATGGAGATGGAAATTACCATTGAACTGTAAATGCTTCTCTTGGTTGAGTGTGGAAAACCATATATGCACTTCAGATAATTTAATGAATAGAGGATGTATTGGACCTGGGCACTATTGTATGTGCAAATTAGAGCATGATACGGTTGACCATCTCTTCGTTTCATGATCCAGATTTATGTGGGAATGAAATGAAATAACATAGATAACATCATAAACACATACATATTGCAAAGGTAAAAGAGATACAATAAACACATATTCTATTAAATGGCGGAAATAGAAAAGACTGTAATACAATTGCTAGAATGGTGGTAGCTATCTCTGAGAAGAGATGTGGCTGCTACGCTTATTCGTGGAAAGATGAATAAAAAGTGAGGCCAAAGGGGCATATTTATAATAAATATGAGGGAAATAAAAACATAACCCTATAAGATGAGCCTTCATAAAGCTTGCGGCCTTAAGGTGGTAAGTTGAACAATCAACTTCCCAGGGTCATAACTTTTGTATACGATCTCTGATTTGGGTGCTCGATAGCTCGTTGGAAAGGTATATCCAAGATTTACAAATTTTGACTGCAGAAAAATGTATGTTAAATAAATTCATGTGGCCACCCAAATTTCCAAAAAACTTCCTTTAGGGCCTCGAAACAACCCCGAAAGTTTGGGACCCAAAAAATCGTAGAAAAATAACTAGGAAACTACCACAATGGAAAATTGTTTTGAGATAGTGGAATAGGTGGGTGGCCACCAATCTAATTATGGATCAATCCTCCCTCCTTAGGAAGAAATGTTCTCCATTGCATTGAATCCTGTATCATATCTCGAACTGTGTGTTGAGTTGATCTCCTGGCCCAAGATTTGTTGAAGTGAAGAGGCTTCTTTTCTTTGGCATCCCGAGAGGGCTGTAATTGTTGTGTGGGTGATTTGTTTTTGGAGGATCACCTTGAATGCATGGAATTGCATCATAGAAGTACTTAGATGGATGAGGAAACAATGACTTTGTTTTCTTCTTGTATCTGATGAGCATAGATACCCTGTGCTGAGGGTGTGGAGGTAATCTGATGTTCTCCTTTAGACACAATTGTGAAGAGGAATAATTTTTTGATGCGAGAGCTTATCTTCCTAACTTGAAATACTGTGTTAGGTGCAAATGTCTATGGTATCTGATAGATTTTTCCTCCCAAAGTAACAATGACACTACTAGGCCACGACTCATATAAAACATGACGATTCCACATATATGGTTGTCCTAAAAGAACATCACACACTTCAAGTGGGGCGACATCATATAGTACCTCATCTTTGAAAGGATTGATGCCATATGGTAAGAGGAATTGTTGAGTAATGCGGATTCCTCGTCCTTGGATTAGCCAACCGATGTTGTAGGGTTGCGGGTGTGGTGTTGTTGGAAGCTGCAATATCTTGATGACTTCTGTCGAGATCAGGTTCTTTTGGATGCCATTGTCAACAACGAAATGTAGTGGGATTCCCTTCATGCACATCTGCGAGTTTGAGAGGCGCTCCTCTGCCGCTGACTCTTCAGGATCCTCTAGTTAAATCTGTTCGGTATTAAAAGTGGCAGTGGGGGTGTCCATCAATGATATGCTTCCCAATGTCTGCGGCTGTGGCATTGGATTCAGAATCAGAATCGGGATTTGATTCTGAAGATTTGATCTCAGTCACTAATGATTGCTTTGAGTGATATTCATCAGTGTTGTTCCAAGGGATTTTATGAAAATTGCACCAGTTCTCGATGTCCTTCATTTCCTTTCCATCCCCCTTCTTTGCTTGTGGAGAGGACTGGTTATCCTTTCCTTTTCCTGTGTTCTTCGGGTCAGGGTTTCCCTTGCCTTGCTTCTGCAGTGGATTCACAAGTCTAGAGTCTCTCTTGTTCTTTTGTCAAAATTTCTCCTTGATTTTGACAACATACCGATAGACAGATCCAAGTGAATAGTTGTCAAGGAAGTCCATCTCAGTTCAAACGTACCGATGTAGACCACTACGATGTTTCAGAATCAGGTGCCACTCGGATTCCTTGATACCCAGTGTTGTGCACACATTAGAGGAAATTTCAACTCAAAATGGGCCTTTTAACTTTTATTCAAATTCCATGTCATCATGTGTTAGCCAATGAAATTGCTTTAAATTTGAAATACCGTATAGGTCTTAAACACTTTTTTAATATAAATTTGGGGATAGGTATCATAAAAAAAACTACTTTTTTTGTTTCTATTTTTGACATATCTCCTCGTGTTTTTACTCAAATTTCGATCAGGAGAGCTTGTTGGATGCGGAATTAAATTCCCCATCCAACGAGTACCCACTCGGCATACTTTTGACGGACCCCACTACCCCAAAAACAAGAAATACCTGAAAAAATGGAATGATGATGTCATCATTCCATTTTTNTCTCCCGATCGAAATTTGAGTAAAAATATGGGGAGATATGTCAAAAATACAAACAAAAAAGTATTTTTTTTTTCTTCCTCAAAAATTAATAAATATTATTTTATTATTTTAACTAATATTTTATTAATTCATTTTAGGAGGCCCATTTTGAGTTGAAATTTCCTTTAATGAGGTATGAAAGTTATTGGTGTACTCTGACACCGTCTGGTCCCTCTCTTGATACAGAATGATCCATTTGGTGTACAGGTCATCATAGTTTCACATAGGGTAATACTGTTCCTTGACGACATCTATGAAAGAGGCCCAAGTGGGATTTGTCTCAAACATTCCAAACTCGTCTAATGAGTTTTTATCCCAATAAGTACCCCACCAATTTGGGCATGGAGGACTGCCTTCAGGAGTGCGAATGTGATCTTTTCCCTGTCGAAGAAATTGTGGAAAGAGAAATACCCTTCTAGAACATTCAACCAATTATCTAGGGCATATGCATCGATCTAGCCTTCAAATAAAGGAGTATCAAAGTTAACTTGTACCTTGAAGGGAGTTGCATCCCCGAACCGACTGCTTGTTGAAGATGCACTTGCCGCTTATCGGCATTTGTAGAAGTATTTGGGAGAAACTATCCATCATCTCATTCCTCTGTCGCGCGAGGGCATCCTCGAGCAACGATTTGATAGGATCTCCTGCTCCATCATCTCTCTTATTTTCCACCATGGGAGATCATTTGGGACGACGAGAGTGATCAAGTGAAACTAATTCGAGACCAAACTCTCTATGCACGGACCTCATCAGGGACATGCGCCGAGAAACAATCAAAGAGTATCAGATACCACTGACACAGATTTATGTTGGAACAAAATGAAATAACACATATAGCATCATAACACATACATTTTGCAAAGATAAAATAGATACAGTAAGCACATATTCTATTAAATGGTTAAAATAGACGAGACTGTAATACAATTTCTAGAATGGTGGTAGCTATCTCTGAGAAGAGAAGTGGCTTCTACGCTAATTCTTGCTAAGATGAATACAAAGTGAGGCCAAATGGGCCTATTTATAATAAGGATGAGGCAGAGAGCCTCAAAAGTCCAAAACATAACCCTAGAAGATGAACCGTCATAAAGTTTGCAGCCCCAAGGTGGTGAGTTGAACAGTTAACTTCACAGGGCCATAACTTTTGCATACGATCTCCGATTTGGGCGATCGATAGCTCATTGGAAATATCTATCCAAGATTTACAAATTTCAACTATGGCTAGTTGTATGCTAGCAAAAATCCATTTGGACACCCTAATTTCCAAAAAACATCGTTTAGAGCCTCAAAACAATGTTTGGGACAATTATTTTGAGCCAGTGGAATAGGTGCGTGGCCACCGATCTCCATATGGATGAATCCTCCCTCCTTAGGAAGCAATGGTCTCCATTGCATCGAATCCCGTATCATATCTCGAATTGTGTGTTGGGTTGATCTCCTGGTGCGAGATTTGTTGAAGTGACTCAGGCTGCTTTTCTTTGGCATCCCGAGAGGGCTATAATTGTTTTATGGATGATCTGTTTTTAGAGGAGAACCTTGAATGTGTGGCCTTGCATTGTAGAGGTACTCAGATGGATAAGGAAACAATGATTTTTTTATTCTTGTATCTGATGAGCATACATACCCTGCGCTGAGGGTGTGGAGGTAATTTGATGTTCTCCTTCAGACACAATTGTGAAGAGGAATAATTTTATGATGTGGGAGCTTATTTTCCTACCTTGCAAGATTGTGTTAGGTGCAACTGTCTCTGGTATCTGAAACATTTTTCCTCCCAAAGTAACAATGACACTGCGAGGCTATGACTCATATACAACATGACGCTTCCACATATATGGTTTTCCTAAAAGAACATCATAGACTTCAAATAGCTCGTCTTTGAAAGGCTTGATGCCATATGGTAGAAGGAATTTTTGAGTAATGCAGATACCTCATCCTTGACTTAGCCAACCGATGTTGTAGGGCTGCGGGTGTGGTGTTGTCCGAAGCTTCAATTTCTTGACGAATTTTGCCGATATCAGGTTCTTTTGGTTCCCATTGTCAACAACGAAATGTAGTGGGATTCCCTTCACCCACATATGCGAGTGGAAGAGGCGCTCCTCTTCCTTCGACTCTGCGGGCTCCTCTAGTTGAATTTATGCAATAGCAATAGTGGAAGTGGGGGTCTGCATCAATGATATGCTTCCCATTGTATGTGGCTGTGGAATTAGGTTTAGAATCAGAATCTAGATCTGATTATGAATATTTGATCTCGACCATGAATGACTGCTTTGAGTGACATTCATCAGTGTTGTGCCATCAGATTTTATTAAATTTGCACCACTTCCCGGTGTCCTTCTTTGCCTTTCCATCCCCCTTCTTTGCTTGTGGTGGGGACTGGTTGTCCTTTCCTTTTATTGTGTTCTGCAGGCCAGGGTTTCCCTTGCCTTGCTTCTATGGTGGATTCACAGGTCCAGAGTCTCGCTCGTTCTTTTGTCAAAATTTCTCCTTGATTTTGACAGCATCCCGATAGGCAGATCCAAGTGAAGAGATGTCGAGGAATTCCATCTCAGTATGGATATACCGATGTATACCATTGCTATATTTCAGAATCAAGTGCCGCTCGGTGTTCTTGATACCCAAATTTGTGCGGAAGGTATGGAAGTTGTTGGTGTACTCCGACACTGTGTGGTCCCTCTCTTGATGCATAATGGTCCATTTTGTGTACTGGTCGTCATAGTTTCCCATAGGTTAATACTGTTCCTTGACAACATCTACGAAAGAGTCCTAAGTGGGATTTGTCTCAAACATTCCAGACTCATATGATGAGTGTTTCTCCCAATAAGTACCCCACAAATTTTGGACATGGAGGACTGCCTTCAGGAGCATAAAGGTGATCTTTTCCCCATTGGAGAAATTGTGGATAGAGAAATACCCTTCTAGAACATTCAACCAATTATCTAGGGCATCTACATTGATTTGGTCTTCAAATAAATGATTATCAAAGTTAACTTGTACATTGAAAGGAGTTGCATCCCCGAACCAACGTCTTGTTGAAGATGCACTTGCTGCTACCAGCATTCATATAAATATTTGGGAGAAAGTATCCATCATCTCGTTCGTCTGTCACAGGAGGGGATCCTCGAGAAAATATTTGATTTGATCTATGGCTTTGTCGTCTCTCTTTTCTTCCACCATGGGAGGTCATTTGCGATGGCGAGAGTGATCAAGTGAAACTAGTTCGAGACCAAAATCTCTATACCCGGACCTTGTTGGGGACATGCGTTGAGAAACAATCAAAGAGCAGATTTCTCTAATACCATTGATCTAGATTTATGTGGGAACAAAAGTGAAATAATAGAGATAGTATCATAAACACATACATTTTGCAAAGATAACCGAGATACAGTAAACACATATTCTATTAAATGGCAGAAAAAGAACAAACTGTAATATAATTGCTAGAATGGTGGTAGCTATCTCTAAGAAGAGATGTGGCTACTATGCTCATTCGTGCCAAGATGAATACAAAGTGAGGCCAAATGGGAATATTCATAATAAGTACGAGGGAGAGAACTCCAAAATTCCAAAACATAAACCTAGAAGATGAACCGTCATAAAGTTTGCGGCTCCAAGATGGTATGTTGAACAGTCAACTTCCCGGGGTCATAACTTTTTCATATGATCTTCGATTTGGGTGCTCAATAGCTCATTGAAAAAATCTATCCGAGATTTAAAACTTTTGACTATGTCCACATGTATGTCGGTGGTATTCATGTGGCCACCTGAATTTCCAAAAAACGTCCTTTAGGGCCTCAAAACAACCCCGAAAGTTTGGGACCCAAAAAACCATAGAAAAATAACTAGGAAATTGCCAAAATGGACAATTTTTTTGAGCCAGTGGAATAAGTGGATGGCCACTGATATCCATCTGGATCAATCCTCCCTCCTTAGAAAGCAATGGTCTCCATTACGTCAAATCCCATATCATATCTTGAACTATGTGTTGAGTTGATCTCCTGGTGCGACATTTACTGAAGTGAAGAGGCTGCTTTTCTTTGGTATCCCGAGAGGGTTGTAGTTGTTGTGTGTATCATTTGTTTTTGGAGGAGCACCTTGAATACATGGCCTTTCATTGTAGAGGTACTAGGATGGATGGGGAAACAATGAATATGTTTTATTCTTGTATCTGATGAGCATAGATACCATGTGCTAAGGGTGTGGAGGTAATCTGATGTTCTCCTTCAGACACAATTGTGAAGAGGAATAATTTTCTAATGTGGGAGCTTATCTTCCTACCTTGCGAGACTATGTTAAATGCAGCTATATCTGGTATTCGATAGAGTTTTCCTCCCAAAGTAACAATGGAACTGCGAGGTCGTGACTCACATACAACATGACGCTTCCGCATATATGGTTGTCCTAAAAGAACGTCACAGACTTCAAGTGGGGTGTCATGTACCCCAATTTCAATAAAATTTTATGTTTAAGAAAACATTATATTTTATTTTTATTGTAAAGTTTTTGACTATTGACCATGTGGGGTCAAGGATGACTATAATTAATTATGTTGAATATTTTATTAGTTAATAAATAAAAGATGAGACAAATAGCTTAAGGAGGCTGTTGAATGAGTGTCCACTGACCCACTAGGAGGAATAAACTAAGGTGAGAGGAAAATGACACATGGCAGCATCCTTAACCACTTCTAGCTGTTGTAGGGGGAAAATTCCCTAATTTTGTGGTCATGTTCCCCAAGAAAATGGAATAGAGCAGGTGGCTCATTAATTGATAAAAACTGATCAAAAATACCTAGGAATGCATATATATACCCATCGAATTCAGCAGGAGGCTGTTCAATCATTACCTTGTCAAAATTCTGAAGTTGAGAATGGTGCAAAAGAGATTCGATGAGGGGAAAAGCATATGCGATTGAGTGATATAGAATGTCTTTAGAACTAGTGTAGCTTGTTAGCTGAGTTCTTACTGTTGAGAACATAAGTACTGCTGTTAAGTACTTCTGTGGAGTTGCAGGGGTATTTAATCCCATTTCTACACATAGCGCTTTCATCTTGGTGGATTGTGGGCAAGCTCGGGGGTCCTAATACAAGAAGTTGAGATATCTTCAGGAAAAGGTTGGGTGGAACGGGCTCCTTGGGTTGTTTGTCTCTTCTACAAGTTACCAGGTTCCATTGTGTTATCTTATTTATCTTATGCAAGTAAACTACTGAAATGAAAGTAGTCATGTTTAGTTTTACTATTATTTCTTAGATACTTGCAGCTGCAAATAGACTGTTTAAGTTTGCATTTTATTCTGGAAATTACCTGTGTTTGTTTAAGAAAATAAATGAACTTAGAATTAGATAAGATGGATTAAAGAATAAAATCTCTTTCTTTATTTTTCCACTCACCATCATGATGAATTACTCTAGTACAGAAGGTTTGTTTAAAGATAAACATAAATGATTATACATGATTAAGATGATTTGAATCTACTTAAACATTGAAAGATTTTAGTGTTATTTCAGATATTTTATCATAATGATTCCTTTTCTAGGACTTAAAATTTTATACAAAATAAACCTCTAGAATACTAAGTAGAGTCTTTTATAGTAAAATTGTAGTTACATAGATAGTAAACTGTGTATAGTATAATAAAATGAATATTACTATAATACAACCTAACTATTACACTTAGTAAAGAAAACTAATTCTTTATTTTATTACTTTAAAACCTAAAACATAAATAATGTTACTCTAGACAATATATAGTAAATATTGTATAGATTAACCTGCCAAACTATTTCCTTTTAAATCTCCACATAGTAGGATAATAGTGAACATTCATTAGACTGAATTTATAATACCTAAAGTACTATAGTACCTTAAATACTTAAGAAATAATCTATAAACTTTCAATATAACCATAATATTATTATTAACATTGAAAACTATGTTCTTCTAACCCTACTACTTAGTACAAACTTTTATATCTATGACAGGACAAGAAGATTACCGTAGCTAGTAAACAATTAATATAGTCAACTATGTATTTAAATTGAGGTCTAAATCTTATATCTCAATACATTTATCCAACAGTTAAGGAAATTGTAGGATCGTTTTTCCAGTTTTCCATTTAAAGAAAAATCTATTAAAATTTAACTAGTAATTATAAAAAAATTTGAAGCTCGAAGATAACCCTAAATATTGAAATTGTTAGTTAAATACATAACCCTAGGTTAGTCTTTTACTTTTACCACATATTACAAACAAAATTACAATAACTATTCCATCAATTGGCTCTACACAGTTGCGACCATAGTAGGATTTACAACACGTTGTTAACAGAAGTAGAAAAACCCTTAAACAAGCATTTTCTCAGTGCTTCAGAAAAATTCAAAATGAAAGTCAATTTTAACAATGATTTAAACCCTCGCAGAAAGCTCTCATATGGAAACAGGGTTTTAAATTATTAATATTTTGAACGATTACAATCGCCACTTTGTTCAAAACCAATTTTAACAAGAAGGAAATAATTACTAACAACTATTTTATACTATGGCCGTAAATAAAATACTTATGAACAGAGGTTTCATTTAACTAGAAGTTAACCAAAACAGTCGCCCTTTGGTTCCATGCTTAAAACCTAAACTTCTTGCCTTAATATTATCGTGGCCACACAAGAATCACTTGGTTGAATAAAAGGCCGAGGTGGCGTTCAAAACAAAGAAGATACAATAATAAACAACATTTGCAAAACCCCAAGGGTTAAAACTCAGAATGGCCATACGATCTCCTCCTTCATTATCCAAAAAAAAACACTAAAATACTACAAGTAATTTGAACACTGTAGTATCAGACTATGTACACTATCGACACCACCACAATGCAAGAAATGAAGGGCACTCTAGGGTTGGGTCCGAGGCTTACTAGAAGCCTTATTTTCTGCCATTCCTTAGCTCAGGGTTATGCCATAGCACCCAACTATGCGTTGACAAGTATTTTTTTTCTCCCATCTACATTAAAACAGAAAACGTTAAACTCTGTTAATATATAGCTTCTTTTGAATAAATAAAAGAAAATATAAACAAATATATATAGAAGGAGTCATTACAACTTACTCGATTTAACCTTGAATCTGAAAGATCTGTGTTGACAAAGAACCCGAGCTCCAACCTGCTAATGCCACGATAACGAGAGTAAGAATCATTTTAAGAGTTAAGCTTGTAGACCACGATAACGGTGGAGAACTAGGATTGAAGCTTGTTGATCTACAGGTATCAAAGGATGGAAATCGTTGCAAAGGACTCAAGAAGGCTGAGGCCTATCGACCACTCTCCCTTGCCAAAAATAAACAAAAATTAAGTCGAGCAGTGTTTTAGGGAAAGCATTTTGTACTTAGGGTTTAAACCAAAACCCTTCTTCAAATGAGCAGCCCCCACGTGGACTCTACTAACTCTTGAATTATTTTCTTGATTTGTTATAGTTTGAACCTGCAATACATGGTGAAGGTAATACTATTATATTGTTCACAATAAACATTACATGATATGTCACATGCACCAATTTTGCAAAAATAATATTATCATATTTGATTTTATTTCAAGACAATATGTTAAATTTTATGCTAAAATTGTAATTGATGACTCAGCAGAGTCAAGGATGTTGAATGTAATTATGAATATTTTAATTATAAATAAATAAAAAGTGGATACAATAGCTTGGGAGAGTTGTTAAAAGAGGTTGGTGGAGGAGACTGGGTGGATAGCAAATAGACAAGTGGCAGCATCCTCAAACACTTCCAATGTTGTAGGTGGCAACCTCCCTACATTTGGGGTCATGATTCCCCAAGAAAGTGGGATAAGAGCAGGTGGCTCAATTAATGACAACTAACCCAAAAAGACCTAGGCAATCTTAATAAAAATGCCCATTGAAGAGAGCTGAGGCTCCTCATTCCAAGAAGAGAATCATTTAGGTGAATGCACTTCAAAGGATTTCATTGGGAAGGGAATGTGTGGAAGGTGTTTGAGGGGTAAACTGCAGAAGTGATCTAGTACAACTTTTCAGCTAAAGGATCTTACTGCTGAGTGCATAGTTAGTACTGAGTCATTGGACTAGTATCTTGTTGCATGCTCCATCAATTCTCAACCAAGGAGACTAGGAACAGGCTCGAGGGTCCTGAGAAGACATTGTTTGAGTGCTCTCTAGGAGTTGGTAGGGAGGAATGGCCTCCCAACACTGTTGTCATCCAGCTTTAAACAGGTTCTACAGTCTTTTATTTACTGTGTTAAAAGTTTATATATGAGAATGAATGATTAATGAATGATTACATATTTTGTAGTGAACTGATAAAGCTTGTAGCCCTTTAGTTATTTGAATATTAAATCTGTAATTGATGAAAATAATCCTAACCTGTGTTTTTCCCTGTCTGGAACAGACCAGACCATACTCTAGCACAGGCAGTTCATTATAAAATAGATGAAGGATATGATAGAAATTTGGATTGAATAGAGTTATTTTGTATTTTAGAACAATGAAATAATTTATTTATGTATATAGATGTTTTCAAGAAAGAATATTAATCTATCTAATTAAGTTTATTGTTTTAACCAGACTATGGTAATTAAGAATGCTAGCAAAGAAGTATTCATAATACTTTACAAACAACAGGTTTATTTCTTTTAACAAGTTGATTACTGTAAATAGGTTATTATCTTATTCAGAATTGTATTTTTGTAAAATGAAACTATTAACCTGTAATATAGGTAAAAGAATTAACTTAGATAAACACTCATTTATTTCTGTGAAGAAAGAACCAAGTTGTTTTACATAGTTTATTTTGTTTTTCATACTGCTTAACTATATCTACAAATGTTCACATTTCAAGTAGGGTAATTCTAGTATAGCTTTTTTTATAAATAAATTAACTACAACAATTATAATACTGTAATAAGGAAATAATAACAAAACCTATCTATGTACTTATTAATATAAAATGGACTGAATGCAATGGTAAATAATATTTAATAAATATTATTTATAAATGAACTAATTCATTTAAATAAACTAAACAAAGATTAATTATAAAAGAAAGTACACGGTCGAAACCCTCTTAGTCTTAACATTATAATTTATAGTATTAACATTGTAATTCATGGTAATAACAATATAATTAATAATCAGATAAGCAATAATCCAAGGATTTGGATTATTTAGTATTCTGAAACTTAAAACTATAAAATGTTATTACAGTCCTATAAGGACAGAGAAAGATAACAATGAAAGTATAACAACTATATACTTGTAACAAACAATTAATTTAACAATTATTATTGAACTAAAACCTACAGAATAATTAAAGAAATTATTTTATACATAGGTCACCAACAGGATTAACCCTTGCTCGAATATCCGAGCTTATAAACAAATTATTATAATACGAAGAAATAACAGAACATGTTATAATAATACATTTTAATGCAAGATAAATTTAACAAGTAAATATTTCTTTACACAGTCGAATAAGGGTAAGAACCCTAGTATACAAAATTACAGTAAGAGCATAAACATAACAGAGTCCAAGCTCAAGAGAGTTAAATCTTTATGCTTAAAGTTTAAAATAGAGAATGGCTTGATAGGCCGCAAGAACTATTTACGAAACTGTACATAAAAACAAGTAAAACAAAATTTACAAGTCACGGCATAAACCGCAGAACCCTGCTAACAGCAAGGGTTTAGTAAAAACTAAACAAGTAAACCGATGAATAGTAACCCATGAAGGCTCACTTGTATGCCACGACTTCCAACTAAAAAACTGTTCCATAAAAAACTGAACAAGCATGGATTTCCATGGGTTGGCCAGGGCTTACCCGTAACTAGGGAGTCGGCCTTACTCGTTTGTACCAGCTGTAAAGAGAGGTGTGAATCATTACCTGCAAAGAGAAGAACCCACGACATTAAAATATGCAAATACTATAACTAAATTAAGAGTAAATTTTAAGAAAACTGTTTAAAAGAAATTTTCATGCCTGGAAGCGAAGGTAATGTAGCCACCGAGAAACAATAGCACCACCACCAGTGAGACAAAGAGCCAACCCTTCATTTTTTCCAGTGACAGAGATGGTTCAAATGCTTGCACAAACCACTTCTAGCAGTAGCAAGAAGAAGGTTGAGTAACGGCCAAGCAAGAAGCGAACGGTGAAGCTCGAACTATCACCATAATGCGAAGCATGAGAACCACGCTCTTGAAACACTATGACAAAAACCAAACTGTAACAGAAGCAAGTAACCCCTTTAAACTATCCCAACAGGCAGGCCGTGGAGGAATGAACCAAAAACCACTCACAAACCAGGCCGTAAGCTATAAGTCACGGCCCTCAACAACTCTTGCCAGGGTAAACTCGTAGTGCAAACAAGAGTTCAATAACGAAGAAGAAAAACTGAACATTGTAAACCAGGACACAGAGCTCGTTAAGTTCACAGTAGGGTAAGTATGGTGGCCATGGAGGGTGATTCCATGAAGATGGGTAACACTTTTTGGCCAAATTTGGCGATGAAAACCTGATTTTTTACTCATGTGCTAGATAGAAGCCCTCTAAACGCATATA
>LPNX010296188.1:709993-725058 GCA_001517045.1 Pseudotsuga menziesii
CAAGGTATTTAAATACCTCGGTCGAGGTATTAACAAGACCTCGGTCGAGGGTTTGTAAATCCCTCGACCGAGGGTTTAACAAACCCTCGGTCGAGGTCTTGTTAATACCTCGACCGAGGTATTAGCTCGGTCGAGGTCCTAAATGTAAAAATCATGTTTATTTACAAAAGGGGTCCGCGGCCTCTATTTATAGTTTTTTTGACAGAGGCACCTCGGTCGAGGTATATACCTCGACCGAGGTCCATACCTCGACTGATTTAATACCTCGGTCGAGGTATTTATTAACCCTCGGTCGAGGTTTTAATACCACGACCGAGGGTTAATAGATACCTCGACCGAGGGCTGAAAAAAACATCGATCGAGGGCTTAAAAAAAGCTCGGTCGAGATATTATTAGCTCGGTCGAGGGTTTAACAAGCCCTCGACCGAGGTCCTTTTTTTGGTTTTTTTCCAAATTCGCTTGCCAAAAAGTGTTACCCAGGTCCGTGGATTCACCCTGGATAGAGTTGAAGAGCGGCTCGAAGGCCTGAAATCCACGGAGGAGACTGACAAAGAATAGGGTTACACAAACCCTTATACTTCCAACACTTGGCCGAGAAGAAAACACGTGGTCTCATAAATTATTCAACCATGCAGTGGGTCGATCATATAGTTCCTACATGCCAATGATACACAATGATTTAAAACATAATTTTATGCACAATCATATAAGTACTTAAATCATTCAAAGGTTCTACGTGATCATGGATGCCAACCTACAGTTGCATGGGCATAAACCATGAACCCTCGAATCTTTGCCAAGGTTATCTTATAGTCATCATATAGTTTAGGACGAGGGCGATTTCAAAGCCTTTGTTTTTATACAAAACCTTACACATAATCCCATCTATGAAGTGGTCTAACACCACATCCCTTTTCCATTGCAAGTTATAATATGAACTTTATAATTAAATGATTATTCTTATTAAGCTTTTTGTTGATCATGAAATCAATGCAACCTCATGATCTATATTCATGCTCAAAGTATTTTATGCATGGAACTTTAGTTCATCACTAACTGTTTATCCATTTAGTCATAGCATCAATATTATAGTTACAAATGTTGATAAGCCTTGAGCTATCTTAACTAAGTTTATGAAGTAAATCTTATGATATTTGGGAGATACTAATTAAAAGGCTATTTCATCACCTAGCCAAACTATGATGTTTAATAAAGTATTCCTAATAGACTTTGCATAGCTAATCTTGTTGCCACCAACGTTTATGTTGTGACTTGATAATTTTATAGAACATAGTTTTAAATAGGGTCATGAACTTTATAAATCTTATTTGCTTATAACCAGAATTACTGGTAAACATGGATGCATTATAAGCAAGATAGTTTATGTGTGTATTGGTGAGTATCATAGAAGAATATAGTTTCAGTGGGTGGCAATTACTAGGATGTTGGCTATGGATCCTTTACATAGCTCAGATCAACGAAGTTTACTAGCTTTTGGTTATTTACTCAACCATGACAAGTACTATTATTTTCACCATGTTTTCGATTAGTAACATAATTTTTAGAACTATCTAGTGCTTGCTTGAGGTAATAAATCAATCTCTCATAAAGACCTTGACCTAAGTTAACTATTGTGATTAGTAGCTTAATTCAAGAAAAGTATTATAAAAAAATAGGAAACTGAAGCGGAACAATCCCACTAGATTCTAAGTCCTTAGGACTTTATGTTCACTGTAATGTTTAGAACCTTAGGCAATAATATTCATTACATAAGATGAAGAACAAGCAGTTGGTTATACTATTATGATAAGTTGATAATGTATATTACTGTTAGAACAATCATTATAGCATTACAGGTTATGCACTCTAGGTGAAAATAACTTACAAGAAAGATCACAAGTTGTGAACCAGGGAAAGTAATTACTGTTGTTATTTACATTTAAGAAAGAAACTCTTCTACATGTATATCGTTGACAAAAATAATTGAAGGAAACAAAACTACTTGTTTTACCTCATAGAAGTAGATTGATATGTAACAGCTTATTTACCAAGCTTTTTATTTTGCAAATAGAAATATAGCTGGATGCTTTATGGAATTAAAGGCATTATTCGATCATTCATACATGTAAAACCTGTAAGAACAAGTAAGATTTCTACGTTAGCTTAAACGCTAAGTAAGCCCTAGAATCCAAAGACAAGTTCCACCTACTTGTCGCAAATTAAAACTCATCAGCAAATTGAAAGTTGAATTATTGCACAAGATAAACCTAACCTTGTATCAAAAAGTAGAATGCTAAGTTACTTAATTAAGATTATGTATTAACTAATCTGGTAGCTGATTCTTTTATAGATAACTGTTAGCTGTTATCAGACCGCATTCTCAACATTTTATGTATTTTCAAAATTTTAAATTTTTATGAAAATTTGGGGTTTTGACATGTGGTATTAGAGCACAAGGTTCAAACACTAGGCCTTGATAAAGCTCAATTAGTTTTTGGGAAACAATAAACTGAATTATTATGTTGATGTATTTTTCTTTTAAATGTTATTCAACAGAGAATTGTTTTCTGAAGTTTAACAGGCAGGTATGGAAAGGCTGGAAGAGTATGTAGAGGAGGAGTCTCCAGTTATTGAAACATGAAATCTACCAAGAGATCCTATACCAGAGGATTTAAATACCAATTCCTCAGAATTGTTACAAACTGTAAAGGATCTAAAAACTGAAATGGAGTCTATAAAATGAGAAAATGAAAGGATTCTGAGGGCTCAAGAAGAGTTGAATAAGATCCTAACTAAAAAGTTTCAAACTGAGGGTAGGGGTAGAAGAACAGAATCAGAAGATACCAGTCATCAACGTAAATCTAAAAAGATGAAACATACTAAAATTGAAAGTAGTTCGTCTTCTAAAGTGTCGGGTGAACAACGAAATTACCATTATACTAGTGACAGTAGTGATGATAATCAATACACTAAAAAGAAGAAATACAAACCTTATGAGGAAATTTCTGGGGAATTCAAAAAGATAAAACCACCAACCTTTAATGGAGAGACTGAGAAGGGGGAGGAAGCTGAATCCTGGTTATCTAGGATGAAGAAGTACTTCCAAATATATAACTATTCTAACCAGTTAAAGGCTAGAATGTCTATATATAACCTCTCAGGAAAGGCTAACATTTGGTGGCAGGACTTGAAAAGAGTTAAGGGCATAAAAGAGAAAAATGTAAACTGGAGTACCTTTAAGAGGTATTCCAAAAAGAAATTTCTGTTTGAGCAATATTATGAGAAAAGAGCAAAGGAATTTTATGAGCTGAAGTTAGGATCAATGACAATGAAGGATTTGAACAGCAAGTTCTTAAGTCTACTTAGGTATGTACCATACCTTGTAGATGAGAAACCAAAGGTACAACGATTTATTAGCTGTTTACCTTATCATATTAAAGATAGAATTGAATATGATAACCCAAATACCTTGGAGGAAGCTATGAGAACACCTAACTTCTGTTTTGAGCAGAATCGGAAGAAAGAAAGCTTGGCCAACTGGAAAGCTAAGAAAAATAATAATCAGTTTGAACAAAAGAAGAAGGATGTTGTGCCTAATAAAAATTTCAAAAACAATAAGGCCAAAAATTATTCTAATAACAAGAATTTCCAAGGAAACAAGAGAAATACACCCAATAATCAAAATAATTCTAAGGGTAAGGAATTTGCAAATAATCATGGAAACTTTACCAATAAATTTGAGCGCAAAGAGCCTATCAAGTGTTGGGAGTGTAATGGCCCACACTATGCTTCAGTCTGTCCTAATCGAAAAAATACTATTAGCAACATTCATACTATACAGGAGGAGATGACCGTTGGGGAACTAACAAGGAGCATGCCTAGAATCAACACATTCTTGGAGAATCGACAAGCTGAATATCAAACTTCCATGGTGGAAGTAGAAGGTATGATAAATCAGACCCCTGTAACTATTTTGATTGATCCAGGAGCTAGTTTCAGTTATATTGCACCTCAAATAGTAGAAAAATGTAAATTATCTGTTGAAAAATTTGAGAATTCATGGTTAGTTCAGTTAGCCACTGGTGCTAAAAGAAAAGTAACTTGTTTTGTCAAAGAATGTGCATTAGTTATGGATGAATTTGAAAATGTTGTTAAACTTAATGTTTTACCTCTTGGTTCTTATGATTTGCTGATTGGTATGGACTGGTTAGAACAACATAGAGTAATTCTAAACTGTTATGATAAAACTTTCACATGTTTAAACAGTGATGAAAAACCAGTAAGTGTTAAAGGAATACCCAGAAAAACTACTGTAAGGCAGATTTCTGCCCTACAGATTAAGAGAGCTGTTAGAAAGAGATGTAAAGCTTATGCAGTAACAAATACTGATGATGAAAGTATAATTAAAACAAATAAGTTAAAAGTGGAAGACATACTAGTCTTAAAAGAATATGTTGATGTATTCCCAGAAGAAATTCCGGGATTACCTCCGAAAAGGGAACTGGATTTCACCATTGAGCTGGTACCGAGTGTAGTACCAAGCTCAAAGGCCCCTTATCGAATGAACATACTCGAACTTAATGAATTAAAATCTCAGTTAAAAGAATTAATTGATAAAAAGTATATTCGACCAAGTGTGTTTCCCTGGGGGGCACCTGTCATCTTCGTTAAGAAGAAGGACGGAACCATGCGACTTTGCATAGATTACCGTTAGTTAAATAAAATGGCCATCAAAAATCGATATCTGTTGCCCCGCATAGATGATCTATTTGATCAACTACGAGGAGCCACGGTGTTTTCGAAAATAGATTTAAGGTCTGGATATCATCAAGTAAGGATTAAAGATGAAGACATCTTTAAGACAGCTTTTAGAACTAGATATGGTCATTACGAATTTGTTGTAATTCCATTCGGGCTTACTAATGCCTCAGCTGTCTTCATGTGTTTAATGAATAATGTTATGCATAAGTATTTAGATAAGTTTGTGGTTGTATTTATCGACAACATTCTAATCTATTCAAAAACTGAAGAAGAACATAAAGAATATCTAAAAAATTGTTTTGCAAGAGTTGCGAGATCATTAACTCTTCGCAAAGTTTAGTAAATGTGATTTCTTCAAGGATAAGATTCAATATTTAGGTCATGTGGTGACCAATGAAGGAATTTTCAAAGATCCTGAAAAGATAAGGGCAATCTAAGATTGGCCGGTTCCTAAGGATGTGACGGATGTTCGATCTTTCATGGGCATTACCGGTTACTACCGGAGGTTCATTGAAGGTTTTTCGAGGATAGCAAATCCAATAAATTCCTTGCAGAAGAAAGGAAAGAAGTTTGACTGGAATGAAAAATGTGAAGAAAGCTTTAAAAAGTTAAAAACTTTAATATTAACCAGCGCACCTATTTTAAGAATAGCAGATCCTAATAAAGAATTTGTAGTGTGCACTGATGCTTGCAATGATAGCTTAGGTGGTGTTCTGACTCAAGAAGGGCATGTTATTGCCTATGTGTATAGAAAGTTAAAAGTTCATGAAAAGAATTATGCAACATATGATCTGGAATTAGCAGCTGTAATACACGCCTTAAAGAGGTGGCGACATCACCTAATTGGCAGCAAATTTGTTTTAATGACTGACAATAAAGGGTTGAAGTATCTTTTAGATCAGCCAAATTTAAATGCCAGACAAGCTAGGTGGTTAGCTTTTTTAAGCGAGTATGATTTTGAAATTCAGCATATAAAAGGTAAAGAAAATAAAGTTGCTGATGCATTAAGTAGGAATGCAAGGCTGAATTTCGCAGCAGCTATCAGCACCTATGTTTCAGACTTAGATGAACAACTTAAAGAAGGAATAGAACAAGATGAAATCTACCATAATTTGCAAGCTAAAGCTAAAGAAAATCCAACAGAAAACTTAATTAAAGGTTACAGTTTAAATGAAAAAGAATTTTTACTGTATAAAGATAGAATGTATGTACCAAACGTACCTAAAGTTAAACTGTTAATTTTGGATTAAATTCATAAAACACCATATTCAGGTCATCCAGGTTATCAAAAGACTATAACCATGTTAAGAAAAGAGTATTTCTAGCCAAATATGAAAACTGAAGTAGCAGAATATATTGCTAGATGTTTGGAATGTTAACAGGTAAAAACTGAACATCAACACCCAGATGGTTTGCTACAGCCATTACCCATCCCTGGCTGGAAATGGGAGATAATTAGTCTAGATTTTATTACTGGGCTGCCTAGAAATCACAATCAGAATGATTCTATCATAGTAGTAGTTGATAAGTTAAGCAAATCAGCTCACTTTATACCTGTTAAAAATACTTATAAAGATGCAGACATGGCTGATATTTTTCTAAAACATATTTTTCGATTACATGGAGTACCAAAAGTCATAATCTCAGATAGAGATCCTAAGTTTACAAGAAACTTTTGGAATTCTTTGTTTAAAGGGTTAAACATTACATTAAATTTTAGTACTTCTTTCCATCCTCAAACAGATGGAAAAACTGAAAGAGTAAACCAAGTATTGGAATATCTATTAAGAATGTATGTGAAAAACCAGCCTGGTCAATGGGAGGACTATTTACATCTGGTAGAATTTGCTTATAATAATAATTATCAGACATCAGCCAGATTTAGTCCTTTTGAAATTTTATATGGACGGAAATGTAATACTCCTATATCTTGGAGTAATCCAGTAGATAGATTGGTATTAGGTCCAAAACTGTTAAAAGAAATGGAATAAATTGTAAAACAAGTGCAGAGAAATCTGAAAGTGGCACAGGATCGACATAAAAGTCAAGCAGACTTAAAAAGAACTCCAAAGGAGTTTCAGGTAGGTGAACATGTGTTCATCAAGGTAAGGCCCAAAAAGAGCTCTCTGAGATTGGGGAGTAGTGCAAAATTAGCACCTCGTTATTGTGGCCCATTTGAAATTCTGTCTAGGATTGGACAAGTAGCTTATCAATTAGCATTACCACCTAATTTAGGAGTACATAATGTTTTTCACATTTCTGTTTTAAAGAAATATGTTCATGATTCTACTCATGTTGTTAACTTGAATGATATATAGGTGGAATCAGAAGGAGATTTTTTTATGGAACTGGACTTTATCCTTGGGCGGAGGGAGATCACACTTCGAAACCACACCATTGGACATGTGAAGGTGCAATGGAAGCACCTTATTCCAGAGGAAGCCACCCGGTAATCGGAAAGTAAAATGCGAGATGCATATCCAATTCTGTTCCAGGGGAATTCTGAGGATGAAGAATAAATAACATCGAGGACGATGTTATATTCTAAGGGGGTGTGTATGTCACATGCCCCAATTTTGCAAAAATAATATTATCATATTTGATTTTATTTCAAGACAATATGTTAAATTTTATGCTAAAGGTGTAATTGATGACTCGACAGATTCAAGGATGTTGAATGTAATTATGAATATTTTAATTATAAATAAATAAAAAGTGGAGACAACAACTTGGGAGAGTTGTTAAAAGAGTGTTTACTGGTCAATTTGGAGGAGGAGACTGGATGGAGAGAAAATAGACAAGTGGTAGCATCCTCAAACACTTCCAATGTTGCAGGTGGCAACCTCCCTACATTTGGGGTCATGATTCCCCAAGAAAGTGGGATCCGAGCAGGTGGCTCAATTAATGACAACTAACCCAAAAATACCTAGGCAATCTTAATAAAAATGCCCATTGAAGAGTGCTGAGGCTGCTCATTCCAAGAAGAGAATCATTCAGGTGAATGTACTTCAAAGGATTTCATTGGGAAGGGAATGTGTGGAAGGTGTTTGAGGGGTAAACTGTAGAAGTGATCTAGTACAACTTTTCAGCTGAAGGATCTTACAGTTGAGTGCAGAGTTAGTACTGAGTCATTGGACTAGTATATTGTTGCATGCTCCATCAGTTCTCAGCCAAGGAGACCAGGAACAAGCTCGGGGGTCCTGAGAAGACGCTATTTGAGCGCTCTCCAGTAGTTGGTAGGGAGGAACGACCTCCCAACACTGTTGTCATCCAGCTTTAAACAGGTTCTACAGTCTTTTATTTACTGTGTTAAAAGTTTATATCTGAGAATGAATGATTACATATTTTGTAGTGAACTGATAGAGCTTGTAGCCATTTAGTTATTTGAATATTAAATCTGTAATTGATGAAAATAATCCTAACCTGTGTTTTTCATACTGCTTAACTATATCTACAAATGTTCACATTTCAAGTAGGGTAATTCTAGTATAGCTCTTTTTATAAATAAATTAACTACAACAATTATAATATTGTAACAAGGAAATAATAACAAAACCTATCTATGTACTTATTAAAATAAAATGGACTGAATGCAATGGTAAATAATATTTAATAAATAATATTTATAAATGAACTAATTCATTTAAATAAACTAAACAAAGATTAATTATAAAAGAAAGTATAGGGTCGAAACCCTCATAATCTTAATATTATAATTTATAGTATTAACATTGTAATTCACAGTAATAACAATATAATTAATAATTAGATAAGCAATAATCCAAGGATTTGTATTATTTAGTATTCTGAAACTTAAAACTATAAAATGTTATTACAGTCCTATAAGGACAGGGAAATATAACAATGAAAGTATAACAACTATATACCTGTAACAAACAATTAATTTAACAATTATTATTGAACTAAAACCTACAGAATAATTAAAGAAATTATTTTATACTAAGGTCACCAATAGGATTAACCCTTGCTCGAATATCTGAGCTTATAAAAAAATTATTATAATAGGAAGAAATAACAGAATGGGTTATAACAATACATTTTAATGCAAGATAAATTTAACAAGTAAAGATTTCTTTACACAGTCGAATAAGGGTAAGAACCTTAGTATACAAAATTACAGTAAGAGCATAAAAATAATTGAGTCTGAGCTCAAGAGAGTTAAATATTTATGCTTAAAGTTTAAAACAGAGAATGGCTTGACAGGAAGCAAAAACTATTTACGAAACTGTACATAAAAACAAGTAAAACAAAATTTACAAGTCACGGCATAAGCCGGAGAACCCTGCTAATAGCAAGGGTTTAGTAAAAAATAAACAAGTAAACCGAGGAATAGTAACCTGTGAAGGGTCACTTGCAGGCCACGACTTCCAATTGAAAAACTATTCCATAAAGAACTGAACAAGCATGGATTTCCATGGGTTGACCAGGGCTTACCTGTAACTACGGAGTCGGCCTTACTCGCTTGTACCAGCTGCAAAGAGAGGTGTGAATCATTACCCACAAAGAGAAGAACCCACGACATTAAAATATGCTCACACTATAACTAAATTAAGAGTAAATTTTAAGAAAATTGTTTAAAAGAAACAATAGCGCCGCCACCAGTGAGACAAAGAGCCAACCCTTCATTTTTTCTAGTGACATAGATGGTTCAAACGCTTGCACAAACCACTACTAGTAGCAACAAGAAGAAGGTTGAGCAACGGCCAAGCAAGAAGCGGACGGTGAAGCTCGAAATGTCACCATAATATGAAGCATGAGAACCACACTTTGGAAACCCTATGACGAAAACCAAACTGTAACAGAAGCAAGTAACCCCTTTAAACTATCCCAACAGGTAGGCCATGGAGGAACGAACCAAAAACCACTCACAGACCAAGCCGTAAGCTGTAAGTCACGGCCCTCAACAACTCTTGCCAGGGTAAACTCGTAGTGCAAACAAGAGTTCAATAACGAAGAAGACAAACTGAACATTGTAAACTAGGACGCGGAGCTCGTTAAGTTCACAGTAGGGTAAGTATGGCGACCATGGACACAATTGAAGAGCGGCCCGAAGGCCCGAAATCCATGGAGGAGAATAACAAAGAATAGGGTTACACAAACCCTTATACTTCCAACAGTTGGCCGAGAAGAAAACACGTGGTCTCATAAATTATTCAACCATGCAGTGGGTCAATCTTATAGTTCTTGCATGCCAATGATACACAATGATTTAAAACATAATTTTATGCACAATCATATAAGTACTTAAATCATTCAAAGGTTCTACCTAATCATGGATGCCAACCTATGGTTGCATGGGCATAAACCATGAACCCTCGAATCTTTGCCAAGGTTATCTTATAGTCATCATATAGTTTAGGACGAGGGCAATTTCAAAGCCTTTGTTTTTATACAAAACCTTACACATAATCCCATCAATGGAGTGGTCTAACGCCACATCCCTTTTCCATTGCAAGTTATAATATGAACTTTATAATTAAATGATTATTCTTATTAAGCTTTTTGTTGATCATGAAATCAATGCAACCTCATAATCTATATTCATGCTCAAAGTATTTTATGCATGGAACTTTAGTTCATCACTAACTGTTTATCCATTTAGTCATAGCATCAATACTATAGTTACAAATGTTGATAAGCCTTGAGCTATCGTAATTAATTTTATGAAGTAAATCTTATGATACTTGGGAGATACTAATTAAAAGGCTATTTCATCACCTAGCCAAACTATGATGTTTAATAAAGTATTCCTAATAGACTTTGCATAGCTAATCTTGTTGCCACCAACGTTTATGTTGTGACTTGATAATTTTATAGAACATAGTTTTAAATAGGATCATGAACTTTATAAATCTTATTTGTTTATAACCAGAATTACTGGTAAACATGGATGCCTTATAAACAAGATAGTTTATGTGTGTATTGGTGAGTATCATAGAAGAATATAGTTTTAGTGGTTGGCAGTTACTAGGATGTTGGCTATGGATCCTTTACATAGCTCAGATCAACGAAGTTTACTAGCTTTTGGTTATTTACTCAACCATGACAAGTGCTATTATTTTCACCATGTTTTCGATTAGTAACATAATTTTTAGAACTATCTAGTGCTTTCTTGAGGTAATAAGTCAACCTCTCATAAAGACCTTGACCTAAGTTAACTGTTGTGATTAGTAGCTTAATTCAAGAAAAGTATTATTAAAAAAATAGGAAACTGAAGTGGAACATTCCCACTAGATTCTAAGTCCTTAGGACTTTATGTTCACTGTAATGTTTAGAACCTTAGGTAGTAATCTTCATTACAAAAGATGAATAACAAGCAGTTGATTATACTATTATTATAAGTTGATAATGTATATTACTGTTAGAACAATCATTATAGCATTACAGGTTATGCACTCTAGGTGAAGATAACTTACAACAAAGATCACAAGTTGTGAACCAGGGAAAGTAATTACTGTTGTTATTTACATTTAAGAAAGAAACTCTTATAAATGTATATCATTGACAATAATAATTGAAGGAAACAAACTTCTTGTTTTACCTCATAGAAGTAGATTGGTAGGTAACAACTTATTTACCAAGATTTTTATTTTGCAAATAGAAATATAGTTGGATGCTTTATGGAATTAAAGGCATTATTCGATCATTCATACCTGTAAAACCTGTAAGAACAAGTAAGCTTTCTGTGTTAGCTTAAACACTAAGTAAGCCCCAAAATCCAAAGACAAGTTCCACCTACTTGTCACAAATTAAGACTCATCAGCAAACTGAAAGTTGAATTATTGCGCAAGATAAACCTAACCTTGTATCAAAAATTAGAATGCTAAGTTACTTAATTAATATTATGTATTAACTAATACGGTAACTGATTCTTTTATAGATAACTGTTAGCTGTTAGTAGACCGCATTCTCAGCATTTTATGTATTTTCAAAATTTTAAATTTTTATGAAAATTTGGGGTTTTGACATGATAGGCCTAGATTATATATGCTTAGATTAGTATATAGGTTAGGAATGGATTTTATATATATGTTAGGTTAATGTTTATGTTATGCATCGAATATATATGCATAGGAAAGGTTTGTTTTTATCAAGTAGTTAGAAATCTAACTGCTAAATAAAAATAGTAATAAGAAATTTAGGATTTAGGAAAGTAATCATAGTTATAAATCCTTTGGAAATGTACTTAGGCTTTTGATATTACAATCATATAAACACTTGCTTTGTAATTATATACCATTAATTATATAACCAATAATCACACATTAAATTCCAAATTGTTAACTATGAACGTTAATGTTTTCAAATGCGCTAGGAATTTTCACACTCCGATAATCTAGACTATTAATAGAGTTAAGAATCCTTCCTAACTTACTCATTTTGTCTTCCGAGCTTTAAATTTTATACCTCGTAACCTGGAAGTAAAATTTTACCTGTAAATACTTGTACAAGCATCGAATGTGCATTAGCTTTGAGAAAGCTAAGTAAGCCTCGGGCTAACCTCAAGCCCCCCTTCCATAAGAAAAGAAAACAACCATCAGAATCACACACCTTATTACAAAGAAATCAATGATTTGAATTCAATAAATTGAAAACTCTTTAACTTTTAACAAACTTTTATTCAAGACTGAAAATCAATAAAGTTTGAATACGAGTAGTAGCAGATGACTTGCTAGTTATTGAGTATAATTCTGTAGTTTTTAGTTACAGTTTACAAAAGATAAATTAACTCCTAGTTTTCTCTTAATGATGTGTCTTGTAATCTATCTGTTAATTAAACTAAAAATAGTTATTAAAACTAGCATTTTAGACTATGACTAAACATTAAATGTCATATAGAATTTTTTTAATTTTTGTGAATTTTTGTGTTGTTACATGGGGCCACATCACATAGTACCTCGTCTTTGAAAGGCTTGATGCCATATGGTAGGAGGCATTGTTGAGTAATGCGGATACCTCGTCCTTGTCTTAGCCAACCGATGTTGTAGGGTTGTGAGTGTGGTGTTGTCGGAAGCTGCAATATCTTGATGACTTCTGTTGAGATTAGGTTCTTTTGGTTGTCATAACAACGAAATGTAGTGGGATTTCCTTCACCCACATCTGTGAGTGGAAGCAGCGTTCATATGCCTCTAAATCTTTATGCTCCTCTAGTTGAATCTGTGCGGTAGCAACAGTGGAAGTGGTGGTCTGCATCAATGATATGCTTCCCATTGTCTGTGGCTATAGCATTGGGTTCAGAATTAGAATCGAGATATGATTATAAAGATTTGATCTTTTCCACCAATGGCTACTTTGAGCGACATTCATTAGTGTTGTGACAAGGGATTTTATGTAATTCACACCACTTCCCGGTGTCCTTCTTTGCCTTTCCATCCCCCTTCTTTTCTTGTGGCAGAGACTGGTTGTCCTTTCCTTTTCTTGTGTTCTGTGGGCCAGGGTTTCCCTTGCCTTGCTTCTGTGGTGGATTCGTAGGTCCAAAGTCTCGCTTGTTCCTTGGTCGAAATTTCTCCTCGATTTTGACAGCATACTGTTGTAATGGATAATTCACCTAATAACCTAGGTCTGGGGGTTACCAACATACTATGACCTTGCAGACAATTTGATTATAAAAGCACAAATAGGAAATAGGGAAGTAGCAGGAACTTACTTGTAATGAACGAAGGTTGATCCAAGCTAACTCCTTCCTTTTTGGTTCACCTCTACAATCTCCAGGATAGTTCCTCCTTCAAGCTGTTAACAAAGATTCTTCCAATATACAGTATGATTCATATATAAAGATGCAGGTTAGGCAAATCACATATCATAATAAAATATAAACATTTACCAAGCCACAACACATGAAACACAATATGGAAGAAGTAATCTGCTTTATTAACAATAATAGAGGGAGTTTAGGTTACAACCCAATGTCTGAACAAGGGACTCCTCTGTCACCAAAGGACTCTGAGTTTCTCTGCTCCAAAGGTTCTGTAGAAAATCCACCAGCATAACTTTGCTCTCCAAGTATGAATATCCAAACCCTCCCCAAGGCCTCTATTTATCTGAAGGAAATGAGGCAGTTCTCGAAGGTTAGGGAGGTTGCAGCAGTTAATGAGATTAAGGTAAATGAAACAACTAATCTCCCATTAACGCGTGTTTTTTAAAAAACTAATTTTGAGGAAGATATGCGCGGGTCTTTAGTAAGGCAACCCGCGCATCATGCGCGACTCTGTATAAGGGCAACCCGCGCATAGATGTATGCGCGACTTGCTGAACATAACACTCGCGCATATGTGCGACATGTCAATAGGGATAGTCGCGCATGCACTCAAAATTTCAAAATAGCAAAGTAACTGGCTGGGCATATAGGTAATGTATTTCATCATCAACCAAGGTATAATGAAACTGGGCAAACCTCAATCCATAAGTGTCCTTTTGTGTGCCGACCTGAGGGATGTCAGCACTCGGACGGAGAGGTGCCAATCAGCTGTATAACAGATGCCCCCTAATGTGTGAGGTCAGAGGGGAACGATGGCCGAAATACATTATAATACTAACTCTGGAGAAACTCAAAAGTCCAGTGGAGCAGAAGGAGTACCTGAAACCAATACATAATAATGTCATATACGAAGCTATATCTGAGGATGCTATGTTCAATTTACTGGAACACTAGCTCCTTTACAATATGAGAGTACATCATATAATACGGGTAAAACCATGTATGTACAAAGGTGGATCAAAGCCACAATATAACAATGATGAGTCTTCAAAGATCTGGAAGCTGGATATAGAAACGGAACATAGTCTTGCGCAACTTAGTTCATAAATGAGGAACTAAGGTCTTCATACAAGATCCCAAAGAACCAAGTACAATCCAAGCCATGTGAATAAGGGTAAGCTGAAGTCGAACATGGAGAGGATTCAATAGTTTGTCAACCAATAGATGATAATTGACAACTGAAGCAAAGGAATTCACCACTGATGAAAGTGAATCCAGAGGTACTGCCGTCAAACTCTAGGTCTTCGTCATCAGGAAGTGCTGAAACTGAACCATACTGTGATAGGGAAGGCAATTGATCCTCCAACGGATCACAAGAGTGACTAGGAACTAGGCAAAAGAAGGTAGACACAAGGAAAAGGATAACAGATATAACGATGATTGGATCAGGCTATAAATCAGATAGTGAGAAGAATCCTTGAAGAGTGAGCACGACACAGAGATGACCCAAGGCAGCGTAAAACAGATAGATAGGACAACTAGACTTATCTGTCATGTAGGAGACATGATCAGATTCCCCAGGTAT
>LPNX010296202.1:0-11694 GCA_001517045.1 Pseudotsuga menziesii
ATCATATATTTTTATAGCAAAATTATCCTGTTGCTATATATTTTCAATCTCTTCTTAGGAGGCAGGTACTAAGCAACTTTGTTGCTTATTCCACTTGTTAATTAATTCATTCGCACCTTCCTAATAAATATTATTTTATTAATTTAACTATTAGTTTATTAATTCATTCGCACCTTCCTAAGGCTGGTAGCTAGAGCGGGCTTATCATCTTTGAACCGGGCTTCTTCGTGCTAGTTGTTGGGCTGATCATCTTTGAACCGGACCTAGTACTTCTTTTGCTGGGCTGATCATCTGTATGTACCCCTAGTTGGTGTGGGCTGAGAAGCTGCTACCGAACCATAGCAATTGGTTTAATCTGTCAGTGTGCTAGTTGTTCTACTCACTGCGCTGGGGTACCTCGTGATAGAATCATTGGGCTAGAGGATAATTTATGGATAGAATAGTTTGTATAAAGGTTCTTCCAGTAGGTCCCACTGACTGTCATACTTACGGCTGAACCTTGCCCTCCTTTGAGGGGATGGCGTGAACGTTCTTTCATTCAGTATGTTTCAACCTTGTTCGAACTTTAATTCGACTATGACAGATATAAAAAATCTCTCTACGGGCCCGGGATAAGAATCTCTCTACGTGTGTCTTTGTCGATCCAATCTCTCCATTGGCATAATCTCTCTACGTCTTTATTTGCCGATCCTATCCATTAGCTTTCCATCTTTCGTGAGTATCCCGTCTCGGAACAACTCTATGCTTAATAAAAAAAACTAAACATTAGTACTCATGGTAGTAGTCCCCAAGCCAATAACTCCTCGTGTATGCAGATTCATACTGTCTCTCTCCTGTCTGAAAGTCCTAAAAGTGGGCTATAATAAGATTTAAACTCTTATTTTTTAATATTTAATAAAAATTTGTAAAATAAATTATTATATATTTATTTAAAATTATAAACAATTTAAATTTTTCTCATAAACATATATATACATTATTATATAATTAATTTATATTATCTATATAATCAATTTATATTATCACATAATTTTTTCCAAATACAAATAAATATTATATATAAAAATGATTTATATAATCAATTTATATTATTATTTGGCTTTCTTCCAAATACAAATAAATATTAATATGTAAATTGAGACTTAATTTATTATCATTATATACTTTATAATTTATATAATCAATTTATATCAATATTGACTTTTCATACAATACAATATTAATATTAATATTTAAATTAAATTAAATTAAATTTTAAATAAGATTGAACTATATCAATATTTAAATTAAATTTATATCAATATTGACTTTTCATACAATACAATATTAATATTTAAATTAAATTTTAAATAAGACTGAACTATATCAATATTTAAATTAAATTAAATTTAAAAAAATAAAATATAGGTAATATTTGAATGATATAAATAAATTAAAATTTTCATGTTTATTGAATTTTATTAAATTTGTAAAGTAAATTTTTATATATTTATATAAAAATATTTAAATCATTAACAATTTAAGATGTTTTATAAATTTCAAAGAAAATTATTATTTTATTATTATTATTAAATTATGTAGTTTTACCTATTTATGTGTTATTCTATTGAAGTATTTTTATAGAAGGGAGATGTCTTGCATAAGTTATTCAAATCCTTGAATAAGGTGGATATGTCGTTGATGATATATGGCACAGTGAGAGCTTTAGGTGACTGAATGTCTATGGCAACTCTCTTGACTACCACGAGTGTATTAGGAAGCATGTTAGGGAATGATTCCATTGTTACCAATCCAAGATGCAAGAAATATGCCAATATGTGATATCATTAAAGATGCCATTAGGTTTTATATAAAAGAATAACTGAATGCTATCGTCTCGTTACTACGAAAAACATTGATGCAAGGGGGGGGGAATACAGAGGCAGATTGGAGATTTTGGGGGAAGGAATCAATGTTCAATGGATAAACGATCTTGATGGGATCAAATTGGAGAGATATTGTTCACTGTAAATTATCTTCATGGGATCATCGTGTACTATAAAATCGATCATATTGGGATCATCGTGTATTGTGAGAGTTGAACTCAAATCTAAATGTAGCGATGACTGGTGAGAATTCAATTTTTGAAAATAGACTTAGTGCTATACATTGCACTTAGTTAACTTGGTTATTAAATAAACTGAGTGAATAAGTTACTCTTATTGGACAACATGAATTGGTTGTCCACTGTTACTCTTGAATATTCTGAAGGAACACATTGGATGATGTTACAATTAATGTCATAAGATTTGGAAGAAAGGCCCAAAGTTTCACAACAAAGATTTTGATGCAATTTAAGAGCTAAATGGTCTTTTCTAGTGGAATTCATTCGGTTAGAAGATGTGATGAGCCATAATATTGTTGAAAATGGATTATCAGACTCATTTCTGGTGTACTTCATTCAGTGAGAAGATGTTACGAGTCATAATATTGTTGAAAATGGATGATCTGGGATTCTTCTATGTAGTATGATTGGATTGGAAATAATTTTTTTCACATTATGCATAACATTGCCCCATTTATAATAACCGTACTATTGAATTGGAAATAAATATTAGCATATCGTGCATATCATTACCCCCTTTGTAATATAGATCTCAACTAAGAACTCCTAATTTATATGGCTGCCTCTAACAAATAAGTAGAATTAAGGCAAAGCTTCAAAAAATTTCATGGTCATGGATGGTCAACGACGGACAATGCTATTAGTTTAATTGATTATCGGATTTGGGTTATAAAGTGAAAGATCTTGGTCTTTCTTTGGTATGGCGATTTTTTTCACTTAAATAATATTCCAAAGTCAATAACAACAACATCATCAATAGTTTACAATACTTTTAAGATATTCACTTAAATAATATTTGAAGTATATAAAAACCAAAAATACCCATAAAAATTTTACTTTTCAATTTATGCATGAAATCTTCTCCACCACCACCACAACGAGCTTTAGCACCATCATCTCTAGTAGCACCACCAACAATAGCATCAACACCACCACCACTAGCACCAGAAGGACCAACACCACCAACACCATAAAAATCCAAAGATACCCATAGCAATTTAACCTTTCACTTCATACATGAAATTTATAGTCCCATCATCAACACTAGCACCAAGGCCATAAAAATCCAAAAAAAACCCACAAAAAATTGACCTTACAATCTATATATATAATTTATATCCAACCACCACCACTAGTAACACCAAAAACAATTTTCACTTACACTAACACCAAAAAATACCTATAAAAAAATTTAACACAAGCAACAAGACATATCTATAAAACATAAAATCTATATTTTAATTTCATAATAATAATAATAAAATTAAGATAATTAAAATATTTTTTATTTTGTTTTTGTCAATAATTTATTTGCCTACATTTAAATAATGCCTTCTGTTACTTAACAGCATTGAACTTGAACAGAAATGATAACAATCATTTTGCCCAACAACTTAAACTACATCCAAGAGACAAGAAGGGTATTTAAAATAATTTAATCATGTGATGAACGGATCTGTGTTATTTTTTAAGTTTAAATAACGTGGAGGAGAGGTAACAACTTAAACTACATCCAAGAGACAACTATGGTAACATACAAATTCAAAAATAATTTAATTACGTAATGAAGGGTATTTAAAATAATTTAATCATGTGATGAACGGATCTGTGTTATTTTTTAAGTTTAAATAACGTGGAAGAGAGGTAGCAACAGCACATACTCTCAACCCTCTTTTGTTTTATACAAGCCCTGAAAGAATTTAATTCAGGCAGAATTGGAGGTGTCTGAATAATTTTGCTGATCGGTGTTGATAATGGGAGAGAGCAAACTCCATGTAGCAGCCGTGCCATCTATGGCGCAGGGCCATCTCATACCGTTTCTGGAACTGGCCAAGCTGCTCGCCTCAGAAGGCAGCCTTGCCGTCTCGATTATAACGACTCCAGGGAACGCCAAACGTCTCCAACCGCAGGTCGAGGGTTCGAATCTGGAAATCCGGTTGGTGTCTCTGCCCCTCCCTCCCATCGAGGGTTTGCCCCCGGGAATCGATAACACAGACAGCGCTCCAGTTCACATCATGCCCATACTTATGACTTCATCCCACAAACTGGCTGGGCCGTTCGAAGAATGGCTGGAGCAGCAGCAACAGATGAATAGTAATGATATTCAAGAGCTTCCTCCAGTCTCATGTATCATCAGCGACTGGTTTACCGGATGGGTTCACCGCTCGGGAGCCAAGTTCGGGGTTCCCATCGTAGTTTTCCAAACGGCTGGGGCGTTCGGCATGTCAGTCCTTCACTCCATCCTTACTCACGCGCCACAGAAGAGCGTGAAGCGAGACGACGAGTATTTTGAGGTACCTGAGCTCAGCTTCGCCCTCAAACTACGCAAATCGGACTTGCCCGTGCGGTTTCGGGATCCGGATTTTAATTCCTATTGGGGGTTCGTCAGGGAGGAGATTAACCAGAGCATGGAGGGGCGTGGCATACTTATTAATACCTTTGACAAACTGGACTCCTTGGGGATCGATCACCTGAGGAGTTTGACGGGGAAGCCCGTGTGGAGCATAGGTCCTCTGCTCCCTCCTGCCGTTTTCGACGGGAAGGAGATCGATCGCGGAAATATCATAAATAGTCGGGGTAGGGCGGCTGACATCAACGAGGATGAATGCTTGCGGTGGCTGGATTCCAGGCGTCCGCTGTCCGTCGTGTTTGTGTGTTTGGGAAGCCATTTTATCCAAACTGACGAGCAGATCCGTGCGTTAGCCGCGGGTTTAGAGGCCAGCCGGCAGGATTTCCTCTGGGCCATCAAATGTCCTCCAGCCGACACCAAACCTAAAGGGACTGACGTAGGACTACCCGAGGGATTCGCAGAGAGGACCCAGGAAAAGGGACTAATCATATGGGGATGGGCGCCTCAGCTCCTAATTCTCTCGCATCCTTCAGTGGGCGCATTCCTGAGTCACTGTGGGTGGAACTCTACGCTGGAAAGCGTGAGCATGGGAGTCCCCATGATCACATGGCCTATGTCTGCAGAACAACCCTACAATTCCAAGTTTCTAGTCGACAGGCTGGGGATTGGCATACAGATATGTTTGGATGTGACCGGCGTGCCAGATGAGGATGAGGTGAGGAGAGCAGTCAGAATGGTTCTGGCGGAGGAAGAAGGAAAGAAGATGAGACTGAGAGCCGAGGAGCTGAGGAAGCAGGCGAAAATGGCAGTGGATAAAGCCGGATCTTCTCATACGAATTTGCAGTCTTTTGTTCAAGAAATGCGACAGCTGCAAAACAGTACAAGATCTACCTCTAATTCATAGATAGCGTGCTCTGTTATAATAAGATCTGGCTCTGATTGAAATTTAAATGATTTGAAATTAGTTCATATAATGTCATTTTTGAACAAAGAGTGTCGGCTCTGTCTTGGTTGGTTGGTTGGTTTTTAATATAATAATGATAAAGGTCTATGTAACTTGGAATGAATGTTACTTTCTGTATTTAGGTATTTAGGTTTAATTCTGGTGAGTGGCATTATGTAATTTAGTATTTTTTTTAGTGAAAAAAATGATATGATAATGATCATTAGCGGATCAAAATAATTTTAGTTTTGATTTATCAAATTATTAATAAAATAAATTAATATAAAAATAAAAAGTTAAATGTATTATAATTAATTTATTAATTTTTTATATAAAAATATTATTTATATATATATTTATTTATTTTTGGATATTCATTAAATTTTAATTAAGATAAATTTACATTAATAAAATTTTGATTTATTATGTTTTAATTTAATACAGTAAAGTGTAGAATATTCAAGTTTTATCTGATTTGAGAGGTTGACAAATAATGAAGTTTGATTTTATTTTCAATGTTTTCAAAACCTAATTGTAGGCTTCACATAACACTTAGTTACTTCACAGTGTGTCTCTTCTCATAAGGTCTTTTACTAATGCTTTAACTTTTGTTGTTAAATGTCGGTGTGTATATGATGGTAATAAAAGTGGTCATTAATCTTCTATTAGGTAGTGGTGTTCTTAAGGTTTGTTTAACAATTATTAGGGAGGTTTTTTATTAATACTCTAACCTAGGTTTTTAAGTGTGAGTGTGTATATGATGTGGTGCTCATCTTAAGGCTCGTTTATCAATTCTTGTCTTATAAGGGAGTTTTCTTACTAATACTCTAACCTTGGTTCTTAAGTGTGGGTATGTATATGATGGTAATAAAAGTGGCTTATGGTCTTCCATTAGAGGATGGTGGTTTTAAGTCTTATTTAACAATTCTCTTTAGAGGGAGTTGTTGACTTAGGTGGAAAAACCATACCACTTAACCACTTTACATTTTTCTATCTCATGCTTTACAAGTAAGGTCTTCACAAAAGACAAGCGAGGCGCTCTAAAGAATTAGTACCTATTATTCAAGTTAATTAACATAGATCCATCTTAAAAGGGATCTACATCTCGAGGGATCAAATATATCCAAGGTGCAAACCCCTTTTAATTTATCTAATATATGTATATATGTATATATATATATATATATATATGATGTTTTAAATGTTTTAAATCTAATTTGAGCCATCAAGTTATTTTTTATAGTATTTTATTATTTTTTATGAACACGTGTCAGCTCCAGGATAAGCATAGAAAGAGTTACACACACCCCTACTGGGTTGCAGAATGCACCTCTTCGTTATAATAAATTGAAACAATTATACAATACTTTTTATAATTAAATAGTTACACCTATAGGTGTTTATATCTTAGAATTTTGGGGTGGAATACCATCTATGATTTTCCTAGATTGCAGGAGAATAGGACAAGTGTACTGTCCATATTGATTCTATGGTCATCTTTCAAAATTCGTAATAAACAATTATAAAAATTTCGAAAATAACTCATGTGATAACAACACTTTGTGGTAGTTGGAAAAGATAAAAATAAAATAGTTTATCTGATAATTGCATTTAATGGCATGGTAATTTGTAGTCTGTGTGACAATGGAACTCCATCTATCAGCTGGGAGTTAAGCTAATGTGCAATTTTTGTGACAACCGAACTCCTAATAAACTCGTGTGATAACTCAACTTAATGACATAGTAATGTGTAGTGTTGAACTCCATTTGGCATCTCATAATCAAGCTAATGTGTATAACTTTTAGTCAAATTCCACTTGGTACCTAGAAGTTGAGATAATCTACCATTCATGTAACAATCAAACTCCTAATATTCATCAAATATATATCTATTAACATATTCAAACATATTAATATTATTATTTTTATATATAACTAATATAATATACCTTTACATTATTAATATATGAACATATTAATATACTTTTGCTTTATTATGTTTCTTACACGATCAAAAATCAAACCAAAAACCAAACACTAGACATTGCTTTTGATATAACTAGCATTCACATGCTTATTTAGTAGCAAATGTCTCCTTAGCCTTTGATTATTCTTGAAAGTTGATTTTGATGGCTACCCTTATTTATATTCTCACGATGCACATGGCCCATTCCTTTGCAACCCCATCTTTCTTAGGACAAATTTTAACTTTTGCGAGACAAATTTTAGGTGTCTTTACATTTGCTTTGTTATTGCTTATTGTATTCCAATGAATGCTATTTAAAGTTGTTGGTAATAGTTTAAAGTTGTTCTATTTTCAATGTAATCTTAAAATTTTTTATAGAATAAGTAATATAATAACATTGTAATTTGGTATCATGGTATAAGAGATAAGCTAAATTATTCTATAAAATAATGTTTGTTGCTAAAATAATTGATAAGCAAATTATTCTATAAAATAATGTTTGTTGCTAAAATAATTAATAAGCAAATGATAAGCAAATGTAATGTAAGCAGCTACTATTTACTAAATTTATTAAGTTGGACAATAAATAAAACTTGCTCATTCATAGTAGTAAAAAAATATGGATCATGACACATACATAACTTGTTACAAGTGATTAGTTGTTGTATCTATTTAAAGTAATTATTTGAATTCATAAAATGATACATCTTTGCACCCGAGGTATTGCTTGATTTTTTTTATCTTATCCAAGATCCTAATCTTGCTTACTAGGTTTTCCTCAAGGGGCTCTCTTTCCTTTATCGAAGATCTCAAGCAAATTAGGAGAAAGTGTTACCTCCAAAGATTTACCTAAATTTGGTTGGGGCCTTTGAGGAAGCGTTGGAGGATCCACCCTTTCCAATGAAATATTGTGAATCCTTCAAGACCGATGTAGTGGTTTGTCGGCCACCCTAAATAAAAGATTCAGTATAAAAATGGCCTCAATATCTAAAGGTTGACTAAAAACAAAAAGAAAACCACTAAAATTTCCTAATGATAACAATACAAGCAAACAAAGGACCTTCCAAAAATCGACATGGGTTGATTATGCCCCAAAACCAAAGAATGGAGGGATCAAAGCAGTTAGCTTGACCTGCATGTAACAACCCTTCGCGGTTTAAGTATCCTAGACATGTCTGAGAGACCTCCCAAGGTTATCGAGAGTGTGATATTGTTTGCCATAGGTGTTGTAAGAAGCCCTCTGTAGTAACTTGTGTGAGCCCTAGGCATAGAAACTAAAGATACCAGTTCGTAGTCAGAGTCTAAGGGAATAGTTGATGGTCAAAATCATATGTGTGGGTAGGGTAGCTAACCTTGAATCTCCAAAATAATTGGAACCATAGAGGGGAAACGGTGGTGCTTAACGAACCCCCGAATAGAAAACAATCCATAAACACTTAAACAAGTATTATAGGGATAATCTCCTCAACTCAACCTCACGTGACCTTGTATTTTTCTCATGTTTAGGAGGAGTTTCCTAGACAAACCTATACAAATATTGGATTTTAACAGTCCGTGAATAGAATCCTATGTTTGGCCTTAGAGAGTTTACTGTCTAATCCTAATCCAAGGCCCTAGTCTATACTAGTTGGTGAATCATAGAAATCAAAGTCTAACTTCGGAATATTATGAGACTCAAAAGGAATGAAAGCAAAAATTAGCCATTTTGTGAGACTTTGCTCTTGCTTAAAAGGAAACACTATAGGAATTCTATTGCGTATAGAAAATAAAACTATTTCTTTACTAAACATTTAGGGTTATAACATTAATGAATGCAAGCTTTTCAATATTTGTATTTAAACTTTTTTTTTCCTTTTTTTCCATATATTAAATTACAAATAGCTTTATGCAACCTATGTTTCGTATTACAAAACTAAAAAACTAAATGTTTTAAATACCTAACTAAATCAACTATCGTTTGTAAACAAAGCAAGAGAAAGAAACAAGTACACAAACATGCAATCTCAATGTTTTTCTAATTTACTGGGATGTGTAAGCCACAAACTAATATAAAAGCACTTTCCAAAAGACAACTTTTTTTATTTCTTGCATGCACAGGAAATCAAAGAAAACACTATACTTTTTATTTTCATTCTAGTTTGAGAATGAAAACACAAATAGGGAAGCAAGTTCAAATCTTAATTAGATAATTTAGATTGTATGGAAAACAACCTAAACAAGAGCTATGAGGTGGCAATGTCCCCGACATTGCTACATGTTGTTGCAAGAGAATTTAGAGCTAATCTTGCAATTGGAAATAGCTTGTGCCAAACCGTTGGAATTAAAAAGTGTAAATGATTAGTTCGCCACATCCTCATTTCCTCTTATATGGGTTTTCAATTATAATAATATGCATGGGGGATTGGATATTATTGAATGTTTACATTGATGTTAACATTAGTTATATAGAGAGCGGTAATTGGGACCCTTGTCAATGATCCAAAGTTTGAGTCTCCTACACTCCTTTCTAAAGATTAATTTGGTATTAATCTTGGCCTTTGAGATTGTCATTTTTCCATTCTTTTCTCTTTTGCGTGACCTTATTCTTTGGGAAAGCATTCTCCATATGGCATGCCTATTAACAAACTCTAACCATAAAAGTTGTCTTTTTGGAATCCAACACCTAATTCAAAATTGACATAGATAACAACGTAGGTAATTATTCCCTTTTGGACCTAGTTTGCATTGGACTTAAATTTGTGGAATCAACATAAAAATAGGAAGATACCATCAAAATTAATTATAAAATCCAAGTAATTTGGCCACGTACCAGTTTTGATGATAACAGAAGGGCATTGTCATTTGGTCTGCCCAGTTATTTAAAAACTGTGTACAATGTTGTATAACTTGTTAGCCAAACATAATATGAGTAACTAATATACATTCACACATTCATAGAACCATAATATAATTAAATGGATATGTTATACATGTATATTAATTTCTCAAGTACATATAACTTACATATACAATCTCAAGAGCTCTTGGTTTATCCGCCTCTTGGTCAATCTAACTCTCTAGGTTGGCTCCACAAAAATGACAATGAAACCTTAATGACAATGTACAAAAATGATAGTATTCATTAGCATTAATGAAACCTTTAGTACAAAGACCACATTTCAAGATTCTTGTATAATTATTTGACATTCTCACATTTTTTCTTTAACTTATTAAATAATGATATATAATATGTTGGGGTGTGTGCAAGAAGATGAGGGACCTTTTTGTGCACGTTAGATGCAATAGAAACCTGAAAAATCAGGCATCCCTCAACTTACTTGGATTTTTTGAGATACTTATGCAAAATATCTTGCATTGAGTAAAAAACATGAAATGTAGGAAATTGAATCACCTTTCCGAATATATAACTTTTATGTATCGAAAATTTGCATAGCTATGTCAAATCTCATTTTTCCCAACAGGCACGTTTTATTTTTCAGGGAAATTATAAGGTATATGTTTTTGTGGGTGCAGCCTTTGAGGGCCTAAATGATCGAATCAAGCTACACAAATTGACATCCATGTAGAGAACCCATAGCACTAGTGCGGCATTATTTTTCGAAAATTAAATTAGTAATTTTATAATATTTTTATAATTGTCTAAGTGAGAAAACCTCGAAAATGGTACGTGTTTTGTGGGTGCAGCCTTTGAAGGTCTTAATGCAAAAATCATGAAATGGGGTTTTGATAGAACGTAGAGGTTAGTGTCTACTTGTGCACCATACAATTTTTGTTTGAAGTGATCAAGAATTGAAAAAGTTATAGAAGAAACATTACCAGTGTGTTTTTTGAGTAGAGGAGTGATGACAGAAGATAAATAAGAAAAAAATAGAAAAAATTATGTATTCTTATTAAAATTTACATATTTAGAATCTGCAAAAAAAACCATATCTGTTTCTAAAATCTCATAAAAAATGGAGGTGTGCAGCACAATCAGACGAACCGTTAAACATGAGCATATTGAAAATATGGATATAATGCTGAATTTGCCATGGTTTATCATACTCCAAGGCACAGGCATGTTGAATCCGAAGCAAAGTGCAAAGCAGACACATAGGCATAGGAATTCCACGAAAGCATGGGTGGAGGCTCGGCCTTATCATTTGGAGGGACTAAAAATTTGAATTTACCAAACGCGCGCGCGATTTAACACTAAACAACGCGTGCGCGTTATGTTCATATAAATCGCGTGCGCGTTATGTCCATATAAAACGCGAGCGCGTTATGTCCTTATAAATCGCGTGCGCGATATGTGAAACCAAAAATATAGCACCAACATATTTTTGACATAA
>LPNX010296232.1:0-34950 GCA_001517045.1 Pseudotsuga menziesii
TTTGCATTTATAAAAGAAAAAGACAAAAACACATGTTTTCTTTATATGCATGTAGATTAGGGTTTTAGTCTAGATTGCATGGCATATCATTGTTTTTGAAACATTTAAAAATATAAAAAGAATTTGTTCTTTTGTGGATTTCAAGTTTTCTATTTGAAAAAGAAAAATAAAGAGAATATTTTTTGCTTTTGCATTTCATATCTTTTTGCTTAGTCATTTTGTTTCAACTGTTGAGTCAAAACACTACATAAGTTTCATGCCATTTACCCTATGACTAAAAACCACCCTTAAAATAAATGATATAATTTAGAAATTACTAGTAAGTTTTATTTTATAGGGTCATACATCAACTAGCTTAGGCTAGACTTGTGGCATAGGGAGTTTAAACTCCCCACAAGTGTTAAATATTAGATGTAGTTGGCCAATCACTAGGTAAATCCTTGACTTTATCGACTGTTTCTGGGAATCTCCTCTCAAACGGGAGTTAAGCACGAGGCCGCGTGGAGACTTGGACTGAGGAGATAACCCTCCGATTCCTTGTCAAAGCGTAGACCAGGATTTTTATGCATCTGGGGATTCTGTATTAGACAGGGTTTTGGGCTCAGCTACCCTGCCCATGCGTACGAATCAGGATTGCGACTACCCCCCCAGACTGTCAATATAGTTAAGGTAACCTTTAGTCTCTTTGACATCTAGGGTTCATACATAGGTACACCGGAAGGTTATTTCTAGTTGACCTTGGACGGGATTGGAAGGTAACCCTGGTAGAAAGTGTGGGAGGGTAGTGGGTGATTCCTCCACTTGTGCCTAAGAACATCTACAGGGATTCCAAGTAATTGTCTATCAGCTTTCTTCTAGGAAGTATATATTATACCTGTTTGTTTGTTTGGCTTTAGGAATTTTTAGTGAGTGCTGTGTGGTTTGTCTGTACTTAGTGTGCCTTTAGGTGTGTGTTTTGTAATTTTGGTTGCTTATCAACCTCGGACTTTGTCTCCTAGTTTGAAACTATGGCTAGCACCCCTCCGAACACCAACCAAGAGATCCCCATGATAGGAAATCCGTGTTCTATTCCTTTCACAGGGAATGTTGGTGTCCCTTTGATGGCCACCCTGAATTTACCTGGATTCACCTTAGGGCTGCTGGTGTGGTTGTTTTCCACTCCAACTGTCCTGAATGCTCCTAATGCTTCTCAAGTAAGCTCTGCTCCTAATGCTTCTCAAGTAAGCTCCTTATATAAAGAGCATCAAAACACTACTTCCCCTTCACCTGTAGTTGATTCTCCTCCTCCTTCTACCTCATGCGGTGAAAGTACTGATACTAGTAACTGGCAGTCTAAAAGGAGTAAAAGAAGGAGGAATAGGAAGAAGGCACATAAGCAAGGGGGCACCCACTCAACCTCTACAAGTCAAGTTGATTTTCACCACCCAGCCTCTGTTGTTCATGCTGGGGGCACCCATCCAACCTCTGCAGGCCATGTTGGATCTAAGCACTCAACCTCTACAAATCAAGTTGATCTTCACCATCCAGCCTCTATTGATCATGCTGGTGGGATCCTTCCAACCTTTCCAGGTCATGTCAGATCCAGTCACTCAGCCTCTGTGGTTCATGCTGAGGGCACCCGTTCAACCTCTGTTGTTCAAGTTGAACCTCCCCATCCAACCTCTGTTGTTAATGTTGGATCCATCCACCCAAACTATGTGGTTCATGCTAGGGGCACACACTCAATTGCTGAAAAGCATGTTGATCCTCACCACTCAGCCTTTGTTGTTCATGTTGATGGTGCCCGTCCAACCTCTACAAGTCATGTTGGACCCAGTCTCTCAGCCTCTGTGGGTCATGCTGGGGGCAGTCTCTCAGCCTCTATGGGTCATGCTGGGGGCAGTCTCTCAGCCTCTATGGTTCATGCTGAAGACAATTCGTCAGCCACTGTGAGTCATGTTGACACTGTTGAAAAGACTACCTGTTCAAAACACAAGCCCAAGTTTCCTTGTAAGCTTTGTGAGGGAGACAACCTTACTTATAAATGCCCTTCTATCGCGGAGGTGCGAAGAGTTTGGATTCATGGTCATCCTGTTTTTGAACTTTTAGAAGCTTTTCAACAACCAACCTCTCTTAGTCAGGTTGGACCCAGTCACCCAGCCTATGTAGTTCATGCTGGGGGAAAACTCTTAGCCTCTACAGGTCATGCTGAGAGCAAACAGTCATCCATTGCTAGTCATTTTGACACCGTTGAGAAAACTGGTCGTTTGAAGTGCAAACTTAAGTTCCCTTGTATGCTATACGAGGAAGATCATCTTACTCACAAGTTCCTTGCTATCATGGAGGTGTGAAGAGTGTGGTCCAAGACTCAAGAATTTCCTTCTCATGAACAACCTATAGTTTCTCAACAACTGACTCAACTTTTGGTTGATCAAGTGGTCGAACCAATATCAGATTTGGTCGACCCCACTCTTCTTTTGGAGAGTGATCCTGATGTGATTGAACCAATGTCATCTTTGGTCAATCCCACTCTCCCTTAGGAGAGTGAATTTCATGAAGCGGTTGAATCGATTCCAGTATCGATCAATCCCACTCTTCCTTTGGAGAGTGAAGTGTCTGCTAGTCACATTTTCTTCACTGCCGGTTTAGAACTTACTGAACAAGGGGGCACTAAACTCGCTTCGAATCAACCCCCACCAAGCTCTTGGATTGCTTCCTTTTATTGGGATAGCCTAGTTGAGCCGCGCATAAATGCACCTTTCCAGATAAAGGTCAAAGTTGAACCATATACGATTTCTCATTGTATTGTTGATGAAGGAGCCTCAGTTAGTATTTTGTTTGCTCATGTTTGGTGAGGCATGGGATCTCCCATCCTTGTGCCGACTGCTAGTTAGTTACTGGCGTTTGATAGAAGAACTTGTATAGCCTTGGGAATTCTTGCTCAAACACCTGTTACTTTGGGTGGGAAGATCGTCTTAGTTGACTTCATGGTGATAGAAGACCCCTTGGACTTAAATATGCTCCTTGGACATGATTATTTCTATGCCATGCAAGCTGTGGTGTCAAAATTCTTTCATGTGATGTACTTTAATCATGGAAAAGAAATTGTCACTATCGATCAGTTGGATTTTCTTGATCCGTCTCCTAACCCAACTAGAGACCAAGTCTTTCCTTTATTGATTCCCAGTGTTTCCATAGACACTACCTCGCCATAGGTGAACTATGTGGCCTCATGTCCTTTGTGTTCAATTGCTACTGAGAAGAAGCCTCTGTTTTCATGCTTACTTTCTTGGGACTTGGTCCCAGTAGTTGACTGGGTGAGTCATCCTATACAGACTGTAGAGCTTTCTCTCCACTCTGTTAATATTCTGTGGTTTGTTTTATACTTTTTCGGCCTCAAGAGACTAAATTGGACGAAAAAGGACCCCCCTGGAGTCTTCTTTGGAGTTTTTAGACTCTCTAAATGTGAAAACACCGACTGAACATGTACTAGTTCGGGCTCATTAAATCCACGAATCAGTGACACTATCAAGCATTATTTTCCCATCTCTTCAAGCTTGTTAAAAAATGAAGAGGGAACAACTGAGTTTGCTTTCCTGGACTCATTAAAATTTAACAGGGAAGGTAAGGAAGAAGTTTTCTCTTGTTTTCAGTAATGGCATCATGTCATCCTTGAACATAGCATTCTTTGTTTTCCGATATCCATGTTTCAGTGTCCACTTGTGTTCAGCTATCACTTTGAGTTTCTTACTCCTCCTCTTGTTCGTTATACCCGGGGAATCTGATTATGTCTCCTACATGACAGATAATTCTAGTTGTTCTATCTATAAGTTATATGCTACCTTGGGTTGTCTCTATGTTGTGCTCACTGTTCAAGGATTCTTCCCAATGTCTGATCTATAGACTAATCCCATCATGATTATATCTGTTATCTATTTGTGTCTCCCTTCTTTTTCCCAGTTCCTAGTCGCTCTTGTGATCCGTTGGAGGATATATTGCCTTCCATATCACAGCATGGCTATGTTTCAGCACTTCCTGATGATGACCTCGAGTTTTGACGATAGTACCTCAGGATTCACTTTCATTATTGGTGAATTCCTTTGCTTCAGTTGTTGATTATCATCTATTGATTGATAAACTATTGAATCCTTTCCATGTTCGACTTCAGCTTACCCTTATTCACATGGCTGGGATTGTACTGGTTCTTTGGGATCCTTTATGAAGACCTTAGTTCCTCACATATGGACTAAGTTGTGCAAGACTATGTTCTATCCACAACTTCCAGATCTTTAAAGAATCATTATTGTATATTGTGGCTTCGATCCACTTTTGTAATCTACGTGGTTTTATACCCGTATCATATGATGTACTCAAATATTGTAAAGGAGCTAGTGTTCCAGTAAATTGAACATAGCATCCTCAGATGCAACTTTGAATATGACATTACTATGTATTTGTTTCAGGTACTCTCTCTGCTCCACTGTATTTCTGAGTTCTCTAAAGATGATGATTATAATGTCTTTCGACCATCGTTTCCCTCTGACCTCACACATTAAGGGGCATCTGTTAGACACCTGAATGGCACCTCTCTGTCCAACTGCCGACATCCCTCATGTTGGCACACAAAAGAACATCTATGGATAGAGGTTTTCCCATTACACTATAGATTGGTTTACTATACAATACATTTCTCCTCCATCCAGTTGGTTACTTTGCCATTTTGATATGTTAAGTTGTATTCACGACTCTCCATATATGCAACTCATGGATCATTCACGAGTGTTGGTTGTTGCAAGTCGTGGATGGATGTATTCGCGGGTTGCTCTTATAGAAAATCACGGATAATTCATGGGTTGTCCTTCTCCATACCCATGAATATGTCCCTTGACATTTAAAAATAAAAACACGCGATGATTTGAGATTATTTAAGCATTGTTACCTTAATTACCTTAACTGTCTCAACCTCCTCAACCTTTGAAACTGCCTTATTTCATCCATATAAATACAGGCCTTGGGGAGGGTGTTATAGATATACTTGGAGATCAAGGTTATGCTGGTGGAGTTGTAATCTGAACTCTTTCCATTATTGTTAATAAAGAGAATCCTTCTTCCATATGTGTCTCATGTATTTTGCTTTGATAAATGTTTATGTTTCTGCATCTTATATATGATTTATCTAACCTGCTTATATATATATGAATCATCTTGTATCTGGAAGATTGACTCTTGACAGGTGAAAGAGGAGCAACCTTGAAGACTTTGGAGGTGAAGCAAAGTGGAAGAGGACAAGTTAAGGATCAACCGACTTGTAACGGGTAAGTCTTTCTCATCCTCCTGTTTCCTTTACTGCAATCTAGAGTCAATTGTCTGCAAGTTGATTGAGTATGTTGGTAACCCCAGACCTTTGGTTATAAGGTGTATAATTTTGTACAACACCCTTGTAAAGTAATACTGAATAGTCTCAGCATTCTGGATCTTTACATTCTTCAATTGGTTTCTTAGAGTCATCTTCCTATTTATGTTCTTCCCTTCAAACAATTTGGTTAGAGCATCAAACATAGCTTTAGGTGTCTTGAGGGAGGACACCTATGGTATGAGGTGATCCTTGATAGAATCAACAATGATTCTCTTTTCCATAACCAACTTCTTCTTATGTAAGTCGTTAGCCTCATCTCCCTCTAGAATTGGAACCTCCTCATTGATATAGGAATCCAACTCATTTTTTTCCAGGACTAGGGAGATTCTATACTTCCAGGCTCGAAAGTTTTCAGCTCCCTCAAGCTTTTCATCAAGATTGGTATGATGAGACATATTAAACTGGGAACCTCAAATGGAAATACAAAATATTTAGATCTTACCAGGTCAAGATGTCAGATCTAGATTTGGAGCTGAAATCCTGCAGTGCTGGTTCAATAGCAAATTAGGGTTTTTCTTTTCCAGAGTTCTATCCCACCAAATGCTTTGAATTTGATCCCTAACTTTGATTTTGGGGAGGAGATCAATCCAGACCTAGGCTCACTGAAAAATTCCTCTTCTATGAAAAGCCCTAATTTTCAGCAGTAGTGTCGGGTCCAAAACTGAAAAACCTCAGAATTGGATTATGCTTCAACAGAAAGATGCGCCCTAAGGTGGAGAGTTAATCGAAACTTATTTTGCTGAAAATATTTGGAAGAAGATCCACTAACTAGGAAGCCCTAGTTCCTGCAGCTGCATAGTGTCTTCTTCTCAGGTTAGCTCTGATACCATGTTAGAATTTCATCATTAAGCTAGCAATACATTAGGATCTTTAACTGAGAGAATAACAAGCACACCAATCAAACACAAGAGACAATGAACACAGTGTTTATCCTCAGGGAAACCATAAATGGTGAAAACCCTGCAACTTCCTCATAGATAGAATCAACACTAAGAGTATAACCCAAAACAGTAAGTGATCTCCCGATAGCAGTAAACTTCTTTCTATCTAGCCCCAGTGTCTTCTCCTTCCTCAACTATGCACTACACTTGATTGTGTATGAGATGTGTGATAAATAGAGAGGCTAGCTCTCTATTTATACTAATTATCGACTTGACTAAACCCTACTAGGGCCAACCTCACTAGGAGAGTCTAATAACCCTTGTGCCCTAGAACTGCGAGGACTTTAACCCTTAACCAATAGAAGGGTTACCCACAATGACTTGACATGACTTGTTTACATTATATATCTTCCCGATAGGAACATTGGGGCATGACATGACTCAAGTACATCCCGGAATAAAGATCGGGTTACAATATATAATAAATACAAGTGAAATACATTCCGAAGTTACATATACATCAACAATCCTATGGGGAAAGGGGGGAATTTTACTTAAAACCTTGAGTCACTTTGTTCTTGTGTATTTTTTGAAAATTTACTTAAGTTAATTTACCATAAGGATATATTTCATTGAACATAAAGCCTTATTGTAATGGTTGTATTCCATGTGTTTGACCAAACCTGTAATAGATATTTTAGAAATCATAATTGTATGTAAATTAAAGAAGCAAACTTATGAGAAATTATGTTATGATATAGTTCATTTTTAAGGGTATTCATGACACTTGAACCTAAAACCCCCATTCTTATTCTAAAAAAATATTTTTCCAAAATCAAATATGTGATCTAGGTAGTTTTGTAGATTACACCTTCAACCTGTGAGTTGCGTTATGTGGCATGGATTTGTAAAATATTAGTTAATACAAGTTTCACTATTAATCTATAATAGAGGGAAAGGGATAAATTAATCCATGGTTTAATAATTTTTCCCAAATTTCTCAGGGGGTGTGAGTTTTTATTTAATGTTTGAAAACTGCTTGGATTAATGTCTCAAATGAGTTGTATGTATCTGTCACGCTAAGTGTTTTATTAAATACCTCAATGACTGTAGCTTTAGTGTTAACTACTTGGTACTTGATTGAGGAATCTGGTATATATCTAAGTAACTCATTGTTGAAGTTAATCTCTTTTTTTTCTTTTTTTTTCATATGTTTTCGATCATAACTATTTTAAGACACAAGCATGGACTTTACCAAAAATGTTTAAATGGCATTCAAATTCAAGGTTGCATCTGAATATGTACATGCCTATGGGAAGAAATATATATAGTCATCGTTGAATTGAATGGACATGAAAATTTCTTGACAATAGATTGTTCATGTACGTAGCTACATAATTATGTACATGGATATGGCTAACAATAGTTCTTAATCCCAAAAATAATTGTTGGATTGTAAACTTTCATGGAATTTAAATTGTAGTAGCTTGAATGAATAAACATCTGGATATTTATGTGAGGAAGGTTTGATATTGTTATAATAATCAACCCATAGTTCACTACCTTAGACATTAATTTAATTATTTTTGTCTTATTTGCCTAGTTCATGTGTCCCACCTTGTGCAAGTTGTCATTTACCTATCCATAGTGGTCAAACTTGCCTTATTTGACCCATGTAGCACTTGGGAAACCTCAAGGAATCAAATTTGCTTTATTCCTAGCATCCTAAGCGCCCTTCTACTTTTTCTGCTTTATTGCCTGCTTTTTCAGTGTTTTAAGGAATAAGGAAAAGCTTGACTAGGTGAGGTTGACTAGTTTTTTGTCCTACACATCCTCCTCTCTTTTCTCCTTTGAAAAGCATGTATGAGTTGTCATTCCATCACTCTTTAGCTTTCCTAAGCCATTTTTCTAATTCATGAGCTCCATGATAGATTTGGGATTAGCTTTTACACCTATGGGGGATTTGCTTAATTTTAGTAAGCTTGCTTTATGCTAGATTCGAATTGCTCCTCATGCATTCAAATCCCTGATGTATTTTATTTATTCAGAAAACTATTATGTTACAGGTTTGGCTATTGTACACTGAGTTAATACAGTTTAGTGTTCAGCTCCAATTTCAGTCTCTTTTGTGAGTGATTTTGCATGATCAATTGTTAATTGTTGTGAGTAAAATTAATCTATCACTGGGTTCAATTTCCACATGGTATCAGAGCCATTGTAGATCGATTTCTCTCCTTCAAAATTGTTTTGCAGGTTCGACATCAGTGACTAAGAGCCTTCTACTGACAGTTGGGACAGATTTTCTAAGCTATGGATCAATCACAGAAAACTATCTTGACTCCCTTCAATTTCTTTGAATGGAAAGCAGAGATGGAGATACTATTGAGAGAGAAAGGCCTCTACAGGGTGACTATGGCAATAGAAGCAGAGCCCAATGTAGCTGCAGAGAAGATAAAATGGCACAACAAGAGGTATGAGGCCTATGGTCTCCTGTGTTTGTGTATTTCCAGAGACCTCCTTTTCCATCTTGATGGATTGACATCACCGAATGAAGTATGGGAGAAGATTTATAATAATTTTGGAAAGATATATGAGATGAGGGGTCATCAAATAAAAAATGCGCTGATTTCTCTAAGTCCAAATAGCTTTGAATCCCTGCAGCTATATTTCTCCAACTCCAAAGCACTAGTTTTGCAGCTGAAACAGTGTGGGATCGAAAAGAAGGATGATCAGCTCGTCCTAGACATTCTCTCGAAGATAGGCCCTAACTATTCAGTGTTTGTTTCGACCTTATATGCCACAAAACTGACAGCTCGAACCTGGAAGATGCCTAGCCTTGCAGATTTCATGGAATATCTCACACAAGAACAAGACAAGCTGGTGATGATGGGCACCATCAAACCATCCAAAGATCAAGCTCTGATTGCTGGAGATTCAAAGGTGGATTCAAAAATAAAAAAGAAAGCTAAAAATCCACCTAAGAAAAAGAGAGACAAGAAACAGTCTCCGGAGGAGCCACAAGGTTCCAAGAAGAACTACTAGAAGAAGAAAAATAAAGGAGAAATGAGCAAGTGCGCATACTGCAATAAGGGAAATCACAGTGAAAGCTCTTGTATGAAGAAGCAAATAGACATGCTGACCCAAATCCTAGAGAATAATGGCATCTCCCTTCTAGACAGCTCAAAGGAGAGAGAAGGAGGATCAAGTTTAGATGACAGAGAGAGAGTTCATGCATTGGTTGCTGGCACATCAAGCTCACCCAGTTTTATCATTGATTTTGGAGCTTCAAGACACATGGTTTCGACCAAGGATGCCTTCTCCTCACTTGACATGTCGAAAGGACCATCTATAGTACTGGGAGATGACTCTCTCACTGAAAGTTTGGGCAAAGGGAGGATTGATCTTGATCATGGTCAGTTCAGCAATGTCTTGTATGTGCCTAGTCTTTCCTCCAACCTCTTGTCAGTGTACCAGATGACCCACACTGGGTCTCCTAAGAAATTCATATTCTCCCCTGATAAAGTTGAGATCACAGAGATCTCAAGTGGTAGAGTCATTGCAAAAGGAGTTGCGAATCATGCTCAAAAGGTATACATGTTCTCACACTTCCTACCCTACTCAAACCCCTCTGCTCTTCTGATTCATGCTAATGAGGCTAGAAAGCTTTGGCATGAAATATTTGGCCACCTAAATTACAAGTATCTTGCTGATATTAGTGAAAAAGAGATGGTCATAGGGTTTCCCAAGATAAAATTTTCCAAAGGAGTTTGCCAAGGTTGTATCCTAGGAAAACACCCAGAGCACAAATTTGAGAGAGCTAGTCATGAGAGAACCTCTGCACCCCTCAACCTGATCCACAGTGATGTTGCTGGACCATTCCCTCATATGTCCATGAGTCAGGCCAAATATGCATTGACTTTTATTGATGACTTTTCCAGGTATTGCTGGGTTTAGTTCCTGAAACACAAGTCTGAATTTTTTGGCCTAGTCAAAGTCTTTAAGGCTTTGGTTGAGAACCAGTATGGAAGGAAACTCAAGGTCCTCAGATCTGAAAATGGTTGTGAGTATGTCAAGTCTGAGTTTATTAACTATTGTGCAGATGCAGGTATTCAGATGCAGCATTCTATCCCTTACACACCACAGCAAAATGGTGTTGCTGAGAGGAAGAACAGATCACCGAAGGAGATGGAAACATGCATGATGGAGGCCAAAAATTTGCCACCAAAGTACTGGGTTGAAGCTATCAAATATGCAGCCTATATCCAGAATAGGGTTCCTCACAAACAGCTTGATGGTATGACTCCCTTCGAAGCATGGATTGGGCACAAGCCAGATGTGACCCATTTCAGGATTTTTGGCTCAAAGGTTTGGGCTAGAATTCCAACAGAGAAGAGGAAGGATTTGCAGCCCCAAATCCAAGAGTGTCTTTTTGTTGGATACTCTAAAGATTCAAAAGGGTACAAACTAATAAATTTTAGCACAAACAAATACTTCATCGAAAGGTGTGTTCAGTTTCAAGAAGAACCCCTTGCAGCAGTGGAAGTTGGAGAAGCCTCTTCTCCACCTGAACCTCAGGAAGTAAGTAAAGAGTTTGTTGAACATGATGATTCTGATTTGTCTAATGGATATGAGTTTATTGCAGATTCTAACAGACCTACAAGGCCAAAATAGGCAGCCAATAAACTACATGCAGTGGGAGAGCTAGCTGGGGATCCCAATGACCCAAGGAGGACTAGATCTCAATTTGAGAGTGGTCTGTGCATGAAGGATCCTATGTTTTATGAAAAATGCTATTTTATGGTGGATTCTGATCCTCAAACATATGAGGAAGAAGCAGGAGATCCAATATGGCAAACAGCCATGAAGGAGGAGTTGAGCTCACTCCAGAAGAGCAACACATGGGAGCTAGTGGATCTTCCCCCAGGGAGAAAGTTAGTCCAGTGTAAGTGGGTCTATAAGACAAAATTTTCTGCTGATGGTTCACCACTGAAGTACAAGGCTATATTGGTAGCTAAGGGCTACTCACAAGTTCATGACATAGATTACAATGAGACCTTTTCCCCAGTGGAAAAGATGGATTCCATCAGGCTAGCCTTAGCCATTGCAGCCTCAAGGCAATGGGAGGTACATCACATGGATGTAAAATGTGCCTTCCTGAATGGAGATCTCACTGAAGAGATATATATGCATTAGCCTCAAGGTTTTTCTACTAACCCTTCTCTTGTGTGCAGGTTGAGAAAGTCATTCGATGGGCTAAAGCAAGGCCCCAGGGCTTGGTATGCCAGAATCAATAGCTTCTTGCTATCACTGAATTTTGTTCGGTGCAAATCAGATCCAAATGTCTATTTTAAGTTAGTTAATGGTTCATTAATGATCATTTTGTTATATGTTGATGACCTCCTCATTACAGGAAGCTCAAAGAATGAGATTGCTTCCTTAAAGGGTGTTATGAACCAAGCCTTCTCCATGACAGATTTGGGGCTCTTAAGCCAATTTTTGGGGCTTGAGATTGCTAAAACCAAAGCTATAATCAAGGTGCACTAGTCCAAATATGCCTTGGACTTGCTGAACAAATTCAGAATGAAGGATTGCAAATCAAGCAAAACTCCTTTCCTTTCAGGAGTGAAGCTGGAAGAAGTTGATTCTTCACCTATGGTAAACAATACACTGTATAGGCAATTGATTGGATGTTTGTTGTATCTGACACATACTAGACCTGATATTTATTATGCAGTAAGTGTGGCTTCTAGATACATGTATCAGCCTCATGAGATCCATTGGAAAGCAGCCAAAAGGATCTTTAACTTTGTTCAGGGAACAAGGACACATGGGATCTTCTATAAAGAAAAATATGATCTTGATTTGATTGGAGTTACTGATAGTGATTGGGAAGGTGATAGCATAGAAATAAATTCCACATCAAGATATGTGTTCATGCTTTTAGAAGGGCCAATCAGCTATTCAAGCAAGAAGCAGAGTACAGAGGAGTTGTTAATGCAGCAACTCAATGTTTATGGTTGCAGGGTTTACTTGGAGAGTGTGGCTTCGAATCAAAGTACTCAACTACCATATACTATGATAACCAAAGTACCATTTGAATCTACAAAGATCCAGTTCAGAAGCAGAGAACCAAACACATTGAGATCCATATGCACTACATCAGAGAGCTTGTGCATGATAGCACCATTCACCTACTCTTCTGTTCATCTTCAGAACAAGTAGCTGATATCTTCACCAAAGCATTTTGTGAGAAGACCTTCAGCAATCTAAAATCACTGCTGGGGATTGCTGATCATGCTATGAAGCATGAGTGAAGACAATATTTCCAAATTTTGTTTTACAGTCCATGTTTAAGGGAGGATTTTCCCAAGTTGGTTTTGCCTCTTTCCTTGGTTGTATGGACATGCAGTATGTAAAAGGGTGACTAAGACTTGTTTCTAGGCCCTATAATTTTCTGATATATTACTCATAAGTCAGGCTTAAGGGGGGATGTTAGAATAATTAACCCATAGTTTACTACCTTAGACATTAATTTAATTATTTTTGTCTTATTTTCCTAGTTCATGTGTCCCACCTTGTGCAAGTTGTCATTTACCTATCCATAGTGGTCAAAATTGCCTTATTTGACCCATGTAGTGCTTAGGAAACCTCAAGGAATCAAATCTACTTTATTCCTGGCCTCCTAGGCACCCTTCTGCTTTTTCTGCTTTATTGCCTTCTTTTTCAGTGTTTTAAGGCAAAAGGAAAAGCTTGACTAGGTGAGGTTGACTAGTTTTTTGTCCTACACATCCTCCTCTCTTTTCTCCTTGGAAAAGAATGTATGAGTTGTCATTCCATCACTCTTTATCTTTCCTAAGCCATTTTTCTAATTCGTGAGCTCTATGACAGATTTGGGATCAACTTTTTACACCTATGGGGGATTTGCTTAATATTAGTAAGCCTGCTTTATGCTAGATTCAAATTGCTCCTCATGCATTTGAATCCATGATGTATTTTATTTATTCAGCAACCTATTATGTTACAGGTTTGGCTATTGTAAACTGAGTTAATACAATTTAGTGTTCATCTCCAATTTCAGTCTCTTTTGTGAGTGATTTTGCATGATCAATTGTTAATTGTTGTGAGTAAAATTAATCTATCAATGGGTTCAATTTCCATATATTTGATTAACAATATTATATTGTAGGAATTTTTCCCTTTCTTATGGTTCATATGCTTGAATAGTTCATTTTAAGTATGAATGAAATTGGATTTTTTTAAAGTTTATCTCTCATGTGATATGCTAAATTCTTATAATTGGTGTATGGAATGTATATGTCTATTAACCATTTAGGATTCATGGTGTTTTGTTTATCATACCATTTATAGGATTATATTTACATATGATAAGATGTACTTGTTGTGAGTATTAGCATTAAGAAAACAAAATTCTTATGATGACCTTATATTCTTCATGTTTTGGTATAGTTATTAAGGTATGGGACCTTACAAATGGTATCAAAGTGAGTATACCTTTAGGACCTAGGGATTACATGTTAATATTGTGGTAGTAATACTTGATAGCAATGAAAATCTAGGAGGTTAATGTTGGCATGATATTTGTATAAGGTTAAGTAATCATGGTGAGAGAAACAAGATAGAGAAGAAGGAGGACACCTTCACCTCCAGATTTTCAAGTTGACTATCCTAAGAAAATATCCATTAGATAAGTAAGAGATATGTTGTTATCCTTCCATAGAATAAAATGAGTCTTGATTAATAGAACTGGAGGAAATACCTCAATTCTTGGCTCTTCCTCACAAGTATAAATGTAGTAAGTACAATCTAATGCAGATGTGCATAGACAGTTGGAAAACATTAAGCTTCATATTTTTAATGGAACCATTAAAGAGGAGGTTGAAGAATATTGGTTAGTAAACATGTGCCTATGATTTGAGTTGCAGATATATTCTAGAAACCAGAAGGGAAAGTTAGTTGTATACCAGCTTAAGGAGAGTGCATTACTATGGTGGAGGAATTTAGAATCTTAATTAGGATATTATATCTCTATCGTAAGATGGGATTAGTTTGAGGATTAATTTCAGATGAAATACCTTTTAGCGGAATATGTGGAATGAATATAAATGGCTTCCATGATGATGGCCTCAAAGACCAAATAGATACAAGACTTCAACTTACAGGCTGAATTCCTAATTGAAATATTCTTTCCATAAGCTTTAACTTAGGTATCTTTCCCTTCCGCAAGATTGTTCTTCTGCAATCTCCACCTTTCCGCAACTCAGCTTTTCTACAAACGTAATTCCGCAAGATGTTTCTCGCAACTCATTTTCTGCAACACCCCTTTTCCACAACACTGCGGATTGCAGGATGCGGCTTTAAAACTTTTTTTTTTTAAATTGAACTTCCAAAATTAATTGTGGACACAACAGTCTATCCCACATGTGGGTTTCGTAACTTGACTTATCGAAAACTGAGTTCCCACAATTTCCATGTTTCCCAATTTCCGCAATTTCGAATTCTTTCACACCATCGATTCTTGTGGATTAGTTCTTCGTCATTGATATGTCTCCAGATGCAGAACATATTGTAACCATTGATTTCCATGATGATATTTCTTCACCTTTTTATCTTCTTTGAGATCTTTCTTCATAACTCTCCATATTGATCACTGAAAGGATCAATTTCTGTGGAATTCGGAAACTAAAGAATTTATACACATACTTATACAGAGTGAACGTAGGATTAATTCATATCTATACAGATTTAGATAAAACCAAGAATCCATCAAAACACACATGGAATGTAATCCTTCGTTCTTTATTCAACTTGATGGGGATTTCAAACATAGAGAATCCAACTTATCACTCTTTCTGTGCACACTCTTTATTCTCTCGTCTTTCACTCCTTTTTCCTTTTCCTTCTGCCCCCCTTCTCTTTAGACCTATTACACTCAAATTAATTTATAACACTCAGAAAACCTGTCAGATCCGACTAAGTTGGACCTGAGGACCTAATAAAAGAAAATCCCATCGACAAATATCAATCCTTGAGAAATCCACGCATGAATCAAGGAGAACAAAGGAAAAATTGCCACTTATTACAAATTTAAAACTAATTCTATCTAATTGTCATCGAACCCTATCCATCAAGAACTTGATTACAAGAAAAGTTGACTCATCAGTAAATGAAATTTGAGCTAGATGCTAAGTTGATTCATTAGTCAATGAAATTTGAGCTAGATGCTCCTACATCATATTCCTAGGGAAGAAAATATTTTTTTCATTAAGTCTTCAGGTGGTACATCGTACTTGGAAATGTATTGCTCTGTCATCCAGGATGCATCTTCGGTAGGTTTATTTCTCCATTTGACTAGGTATTGAAAGAAGGTTTTGTCCCTAATCTTCCTTAATATTCTATTGTCAATGATGGATTCAATCTGAGGTTGTTCTTTTTGTGGAATTTTCCCTTGCCAGTCTATAGCTGGATCATCTATATTTGAAGTTACACTATCTGGTTGGATACTTGCATCTCTAAAGGATACAAATATGAAACATTAAAAAATGGTGAAATATGAAGGTCAGAAGGAAGTTCAATTTCATAAGCATTTTCATAAAAATTCCTTAAAACTTTACAAGGTCCAATATTTTTAAGCTTCAAATTATTATAAGTTACTTTAGGGAACCTTTCCTTTTTAAGATAGGCCATCACTAAATATTGTTGTAGTAGGGTCCCGCAGCTACAGGAAAAGCTGCTGTTTTGGAACGAGTAAGTCAAAGGTAACATTACCTGAGCGGCCGAGAGGAGAAAGATCAACCACTGCACTTAAGGCAGCGACGAAGATAGGAGGGCTTAGCTACCCTCATAAAGGAAAAGGAGCAATGAGGCTGAGGTATTGAAGACAAAGGATAGAAAAGAAAGTGGCGCCGGTACCCACGGTCAGCGCCAGGAAGCGTGGAAGACTGCAGGAAGTTGTGGTGTGACGAAAAGCGGCAGTTCGAGTACAGATAGACTGACTGTCACAGTTAGGGTTTTTGGGTTACTGTTGGGAGAGGCCCACAGTGTTGTAATGGTGAGACCTTTGGGCCTCCTATAAAGGAATGTATTTTGTATTGTAAAAGGTTAGCTAGTCAGATGAGTTAGCTAGTTAGTCTATTATCTCATAGATCTTTGTAATATAGAAGAGCCGAGCTCTGGTTCTGTTATTCAGTCTGTAGTATCTTACTGTAACCAGTAGCTGACTCTTAGAGTATGTATGTAACAATCCATAGGGATTGAGAGAGAGAGAGAGAGGAAGAGTATATTGTAATAGAAGCAATATAAGAAGAGAAGAGATCTAAGAGAGAAGGGCTCCTGGCGGTGTGTGCGGAGTTACCCAGAAGATCTCAGTTGCATATGAGGTTACAGCGGAACTGTGTTTACTCTCCCAAGTTATAATATATAAACCAGTTCACGTGGACGTAGCTTCTACCCTAGAAGTGAACCACGTAAAATCAGTTTGTTATGCGATTGCTTCATGTGATTGTGCTTTAGTTAGTTGCTATCTGTTATCTGTTACATGAATGTTGTATATCAGTTAGTAAATGTCTGTATGTTCTCAGTCAGTTACAGCATTCTAGAAGGTTAAAGGCGAGTTTAAATATATCAAGTGTCTTCTTATGAGTCCATCAGTGCTTGTTTCACACAGTAATAGTCACTTTGTTAAGTGCTTCCCGTATACTTATTCAGTAAGTTGAGTATAGTGGTGTGAGTGTGTTGAAATGTGAAGTTCATGTAATATTGTTTAACACCCTGTTGGAGGTTAGCCAAGTTATTCCTCCCAGTGAGAAACCCTGTGGACCTTGAGAGTCGCATTGGGCTGTACTATAGGAGATATCGCAAAGACAGAAGGAGATATTGCACCGACAAAGGAGCTACAGTGTGGGATATCACATATAGGGAGAACCGCGGCAGAGAGAGTTTGCACATCGTCCTAGTTGCTGCGATGCAATAGGAGTCCTCTCCTTATCAGTGTCAGTGAGGAAGGGAGAACTGCGTCTGACAAAAAGAACTCACTGGCTAAGAAGAGCCACGGGACACCAGGATGCTACAGAACCTGGTTAAAGACATTTGAATCTTTAGCCAACCCATCTAAGATCACTTTGGGTGAGACTTCAGGCCGCTCTGCGGTCTGTTGCCGAAAGGGCCAGTGAGTTAGGGGTGTTGTTGGTACATTATAAGTAAACCCAGGTCTGCCCATAGTAACCAACAAATGGTTCCATTGTTGTTTTTGAAAAAACTAAGAGCTAATGTTCTGTTGGCATCCTAACAAAGAAGAACTCAACCAGTGGGTTGAGTCTACAGAAAGAGAATTTGCTATGATAGAAAACAAGAGTCCTACGTTGAGTATAGAGGACTGGTTACAAAAACATATCTTCACTGAGATACATACGATATTTTTTGCGACCTATGGAAATGAGTTGTACGACTGGTTATCAAAGTTGACTGATCATAACATATTCAAGAAGAAAAGGAACATTGTCTGGACACCGGAGCTGATTTAGACTTTCAGGACCATTGATAACCCCATTTCACGAGCAGTAGAATTCTGGCTTGGGAGTGTGCTAGAAGGCTTCATCACAGAGTTTGCAGTCGAACAGAGAAAAAGCTTCAGCAAAGTCGAGCGGTACTTCTTCAAAGGATATTGTGGTAAGTACCTGAGCTCTTTAAACTTGTCCATTAAGATGTTATTACATGGAAAAGGAGTAATGGATATAGTTTCAGATGAATAAGTAAATAAGTGTAATGTCACAAGAGTTTGAGAGTGATTTTGATGAACTCGGATGTACATGTAGTGGAAAGAAATATAAAGTAAATTTCAGATCTTCTATCTTTGAAAACAGTTCAGACAATCCTAGAGAACGGAGTCACAGTAATACAGAAAGAACAGAAGGGGGTATCCCTTACCATCCTTACACCCCACAGAAATCAATCAAGACTCAGAATAATCCCGTAGGAACTCCATATAGTAGCTCACAAATAGTACATACTACCGCTACATCACCTATATCTACACCACTGAGTGGTAGTAACACAGCAAATCAGCATCCACCACGTAGAAATAATATGGGGGATGATATGAAGTTACCTACATTTAAGGGTACAGGGGCAGAAGACCCAGAGCAGCATTGGTTTCTATGTGAAGCCATGTGGACCATTAAAGGGATCCAAGACGATAATATTAAACTTGTACAGTTGGTCACAACACTTAGGGAACAAGCCTTAACATGGTATATGAAGTATACCTCAGCGATACCTAGAACACTCATACAGATCAGGACCTCCATGATCAAAGAATTTAAGAAACCTAAGTTTGAGTCACAGTGCATTACAGAGCTCAAAGACATTAAACAATCACCTACAAAATCAGTATGGGACTTTGATCAGAAATTCAAAGCTCTCATAGACCAAGTTAGCTTTGAGTTTGCACCGAAGCAGTATAAGGAAGGGTTTATTGCAGCACTGCTCCCCCACATCAGACTGCCACTGATGCAACAGAAACTCCAGATGCAGGATGACGTGTTGGAGATGGAAATGAAACTAGAGGCATGACCTCTAGCTGATACCGGTACGGGTATGAAAAACCTACAAAACCAGTTAGCTAATCTCACCTTACAGATGCATGAGATTAAGAAAGGAAAAGAGATTGCACAAGAAATATGGTGTATAAAGTGTAAAGCACAAGGCCATACTAAAGATAACTGTCCAGTATTTGTTGAATATCTAGCAAGCGGGGCTCCTAACCCCTTAGCATAGACGCAAGGGCCGTGGTGTGAACTATGCAGAACAAGAGGACACCCACCTCAGCAATGCCCTTTACTTCAGAAGTATATACAAACACCTAAGAACTGATACTGTAACTTCTGTAAGTCCGTAGGACATGATGAACATAACTATAGAGCTTATGATCTCATGTTCAAGAGAAAAAACAACTTATACAGATTCCAATCAGAGACACCAGGTCTAGCAGCAGGACCATAGCATGAACAAGCTCATGTTGGTCGTGGAGGAGGATTCATAGGACGAGGCCGTGGAGGAGGATTTGGCCGTGGTGAAGCCTTTGGTCATGGCCATGGACCGATCACTTGTTACAACTGTGGAGTTGTAGGAAATTATGCTAGGGACTGTTAGAGCCCTACTACCACATGTAACTACTGCAAATCTTATGATCATGCTATAGAAGAATGTCTTACCTTGATAGCCAAGATCAGGGAACCTAAACTAGCAGTACACCAGAACATTCAGCTTATTGCTGCTGAGCAGAAGAGACCATAACCAAGAGTCAACATTGTGAATCACAGCGGTGCTTCCACCAGTGGAACATCACCAAATACTGAAAAGAAAACAGGTCCAGAGTGGGTGTGCAAAGCCACTACTAAATCAACACCACTCGACCTGCAGAAGAATAAAGAGACATTTCAGGAAGCTAAGACTTTCTTTAATGACCCTACACAATCAAGATCGCAGGTACAACCATCTAGGGGTGTACCACAGTAAACACCATGTGGCGTTAGCCCTGTACAGATATCGCAGGCTACCACATCGGGAAGGTGCGACGAGGATGAGTCGATAGGAAGTGTACAATCCTTCCTGTGGAATTGCTTAAAAATCGTGAGAAATGAGAAAGCTATCAGAGAGCTTCAACGCATCATAGCTCAGTGTCATCTATCTTCTTCCGTGAGCAGTGTGCAATGTGTTGTTCATAATATTATGGGATATCTAAGAACAATAAGAGAGATGCGACTTACATCACAAGTCGGAGAGTTTGAATTGGATGAGGTAATCCTAGACTTGGGATTGAAAGTTAATGTTCTGACTAAGCAGACATGGGAATATATGGGTAGCCCTAAGTTAGCCAGATCACCTATCCATCTGAGACTAGCCAATCAGTAGTGGGTATCACCACTGGGTCGATTACCGCAGGTGCCAGTTGACATTGACGGAGTTCGCAGCTTTACGGACTTTGAAGTTATAGAAATCATTGGCAATAGTAGACCGTACCCAACGCTACTAGGTATTGATTGGGCAATCGGTAACATGGCTGTTATCGATTTAAAGAAGATACAGATGACCTTTGAGGACAATCAGATTCGGCTCATCGCATTGTTGGATCCTTTTCAGGGTCCCAGATATATTGAACCTATCCGAGCAGAGGATGAGGCACGTAATATGGAGAGCCTCTATCAAATGAAGGCTAATCAGAGTGACTACATCAATCCAACCGCAGAAGGGAACATTAGTTGGCGATGTGACAACTCATGCACATCAGACTTGGATGTTGGTCTAGAGAACTGGCAGAACAGACTTTACAAAGTCTCAGCTCGCAGATGTGCATTTATGACTAAGTCACTACGATGGATTGGCGCAGAGATGAAGGATACTCCATCATTTGATGGCTTAGCAGACGTCAACGACTTTTTAGAATGGTTTGAACAGGAAATTCCTCAGGAGCAGAGGATGTCAGTCATTGACCTTGCAGTAAGAGCCACACCTATAAGATGGTGGCATGCACATAGAGAACATATCACATCATGGGATGACTTCAAGAGATTGATGGCGATCAGGTTTTCCAATGACAAGGAGTATCTATAGTAGAGGTACACAGGAGAAAGTGACCCCAGGTCACATATTAAAATGTTGAACAAAATTGGTTAGACATTCTGAAGGATGAATGGGTTCACCTATTCATTCACACTTTAGAACAAATTCCAAAGAAATGGTACACTGAGACCGAGTTGCACAGAGGAACCATTACATGGCCACTTATGATAGATAGCTTTGAACTCACTTTCACTTTTGAATCAAGTATCCAAGTATCGATCAAGCTCTAGACATCATAAAGACTAATATATTTGAGGACCGTACCCTATCAGTACATACTCAACCTGAGTGGGCCATCCAGTTAGAAGATGCACTCGAGTGTTATAACTTCGTATCAGAACTAGAGGATGCGGATGAGGATCCTCACAGCATCAACATTCTGAAGTCAGAAGGGACTCGCGATGTTTATGGACCAAAGCTACAGATTCTAGCTATCATAGACCCCATCAATATTAAAAAGATCAATATTGGCACAGAGACAAAACCAAAGCTTGCCTCTATTGGAGACTATTGGGATGATGAAATGGTAGCACACATTACAGATCTATTACATGACTATCAGGACTTATTCCCCACTAAGTTCACATAAATGAAGGGAATAATAGGAGATCTGGGAGTAATGAGGATACCATTGAAAGAGGATGCTAGGCCAGTCAAACATCATCCATATAGATTAAATCCACGGTATAAAGAAAAAGTTAAGGATGAGATCGATAAGATGCTAGCAGTAGGAATTATTGAGCTCGTAGAGGAAAGCAAATGGGTTAGTCCCATGGTCATGCAAGAAAAGAAAACCAAAGGAGAAATCAGAACCTGTGTCGATCTGCGTAAACTCAATGATGCATCACTTCATGACCCGTTCCCGACACCGTTTACTGATGAAGTGTTAGACAATGTGGGAGGACAAGAGGTCTACTCCTTCACTGATGGTTTTTCAGGATATCACCAGATCAGAATCCATCCAGAAGATCGATATAAGACCACTTTTGTGATAGAATGGGGCTCATTCCAGTATACGGTAATGCCCTTTGGTCTTACAAATGCACCAGCTATCTTTTCAAGAGTAGTAGTTGCTGTATTTAAAGAATACATCCATAAATTCCTAGAGGTTTATTTTGATGACTGGACTGTATTTGGATTAATCGACAAGCACATAGGAGATTTAAGACTGATGTTAGAGAAATGTAGGTAGTACCATATTTCTCTGAACTTGAAAAAATGTATATTTTGTGTGCCATTTGGTATTTTGTTGGGTCACATTGTTTGCAGACAAGGCTTGATGGTAGATCCTGCAAAGATTTCCATCATTGTAAATCTTCCAGCACCCAACTCAGTCAAGCAATTAAGGACAGTACTTGGTCATAACGGGTACTATAGAAATTTCATCAAAGGTTATGCAAAGATCATAGCACCTATGGAAAAGTTGTTAAAGAAAGATGTAAAATTCCTATGGAATGAGGAATGCCAGAAAAGTTTGGACACTTTCAAAGAAAAGATGGTTACAGCACCCATCTTAATATTTCCAGACTAGACCAAGCCATTTCATGTACATGTGGATGCATTTAGAATTGCACTGGGGATCGTCTTAACGCAGCCAGGAGAAGGAGGTATCGATCACCCTATAGCATAATCAAGTAGAAAACTATCCACTGCAGAAAAGAACTACACCACTACAGAGAGAGAAGGTTTAGCTATGGTGTATGCGCTACAGAATTTTAGGCACTACTTTTTGGGTGCCTCATTCAAGATGTTTACTGACCATTCTGCTTTAAAGTACCTGGTCAATAAACCAGTGTTAGGGGGAAGAATCTGTAGATGGTTACTCCTGTTTCAAGAGTATGATTTTGAAATCATTGTAAAACCAGGAAGATTAAATGCCGGACCTGATCATCTGTCGTGGATAGACTCAGGAGAGGAACCAAGTAACCTAGAGGACAATTTGCCAGATGCTCAATTGTTTCCTATTCAGATCGCAGATGAGTACTATGCTGATATCATTCACTTTCTCACCACAAGATGGGCACCTGTTGAGTTTACTAAGCATCAAAAGAAACGGCTAGTTGTTAAAGCAGCAGACTTCACATTGATCACATGGCACTTATAAAAGATAGGTCCAGATGAAGTCCTGCGCAGATGCATTATGCCATATGAGAAAGAGGCCATTATCAGAGAAGCACACTCAAGTGCCGCAGGAGGTCATTTCGCAGGAAAGCCGACTGCTCAGAAAATCTTAGCTGTAGGATTATGGTGGCCTACTTTACACAAAGATACTAAGGAGTTTTTCATATGCTGCGATATCTGCTAGAGGGTAGGAAAACCTTCATGAAGAGATAAAATGCCACTGCGACCATAGATCACACTGCGCGCATTTGAAAAATGGGCTATAGATTTTGTGGGTCCTATCAACCCACTAGGAAAACGAACGGGTGCGAGATACATCATCACAGGAACATAATACCTCACCAGATGGGTAGAGGTGAAAGCAGTAAGGAATTGTGATGCTACTACAGCTATACGGTTCATTTTTGAAAGCATCATCAGTAGATTTGGATGTCCAATAATTTTGATGAGAGATCAAGGCACACATTTTTTGAATCGCACTATTGAAGCCTTGACAGAGGAATTCCAGATACAGCACCATAAGAGCACGCCCTACCACCCAAAAGCTAATGGTATGGTGGAGGCCTTTAACAAGATTCTAGAAAATGCTCTTACTAAGATCTGTAATAGCCAAAGAAATGATTGGGACCTCAGGTTTAACGCTGTATTATGGGCTTATAGGACTACATGCAAGAAACTTACAGGGCACACACCTTTCAGCTTGGTGTATGGACAAGAGGCTGTTATTCCTATGGAATATATTATCCCCAGTTTAAGAATTGCTCAAATCACTAGGATGGCTGATACAGATACGATGAACGAAATACTAGCGCAACTGCTTGCCTTAGAGGAAGACAGGTTCATCATAGGATTCCATCAAAAAGTGCAGAAGGCACAAGAAAAAGCTTGGCATGACATGCACATTAAGAGTAAGACCTTTTAGACAGGAGACCTAGTGCTCCTTTATGACAGTAAGTTTATTAAGTTTCCAGGAAAGTTCAAGACGCATTGGTTGGGGCCATATCAAATCCAACAAGTTACAGAAGGAGGTGTCGTTCAGCTTAGCAAACTGAACAGGGAGCTTCTTCCCACATTGATTAATGGCAGCAGGCTCAAGCTCAATAGTGATAGCCACCCCACCTCTCAGGCCTAACTCAGATAGTGTATGATAGTGCAGATGGCCAGTGTAGTTGAAATGAGGCATCGTACTGGGAATTAGTCTACACCGACAGATATTCTAAGTACAAGGAATCGCATGAGGATGGTTCATTTTGCGTAAGTCATAGGATGCTTGTGGTAAAAAATAAATAATAAAAAAATATTTGAGTAAGTTGCTTGCACAGGTGATGTGGTGAGGCATCATAGCAAGGTGATGTTTCCTCGTGCCACGTAGCCAGTGTTAAGAGCTTAGGAGCTTAGGAGCTCTTGCAAAGATGAAGAAAACAAGAGCTTAGGAGCTCTTGCAAAGATGAAGAAGACGACAGAGATAAACCATCTGCAACAGGAAGCGCAACAGTTGTGCGTAAGAGAGATACGATTCAATAACCTGCTTCAACCCTATCAGGAACAAATCATCGAGCTAGTCGATACCGTTGAGCAGAAGGTCAACAAGTTCACTACAAGCAGAAGTGATAATGAAGTAATAGAAGATTCAAGCATCAGTAAATCTATGCTTGAAATGGCACAAGAGTGTGTCGAAACTATGGAGAACGAAGTCACAGGACTTCGACAAAGATTCACAAGTAGTGCGCAGGAAGCCAAGGAAAAGCTACAGCAAGAGACACCAGCTATTAGTGGCTCAGGGGCAAGCCACAAGTAAGTGTTAGGGGACTGTTGGAGTAGGGTCCTGTAGCTACAGGAAAATTTGTTGTTTTGGAATGAGTAAGTCAAAGGTAACAGTACCTGAGCGGTCGAGAGGAGAAAGCTCAACCACTGCACTTAAGGCAGCGACGAAGACAGGAAGGCTCAGCTAGCCTCATAAAGGAAAAGGAGCAATGAGGCTGAGGTATTAAAGACAAAGGATAGAAAAGGAAGTAGCGTCGGTACCCACGGTCAGCGTCGGGAAGCGTGGAAGACTGCAGGAAGCTATGGTGTGACGGAAAGCGGCAGTTCGAGTACAGATAAACCGAATCTCATAGTTAGGGTCTTTGGGTTAATGTTGGGAGAGGCCCACAGTGTTGTAATGGTGAGACTTTCAGGCTGCCTATAAAGGGATGTATTTTGTATTGTAAAAGGTTAGCTAGTCAGCTGAGTTAGCTAGTTAGTCTATTAGCTCATAGATCTTTGTAATATAGAAGAGCTGAGCTTTGGTTCTGTTATTCAGTCTGTAGTATCTTACTGTAACCAGTAGCTGACTCTTAGAGTATGTATGTAACAATCCACAGGGATTGAGAGAGAGAGAGAGAGGAAGAGTATATTGTAAGAGAAGCAGTATAAGAAGAGAAGAGATCTAAGAGAGAAGGGCTCCTGGCGGTGTGGGCAGAGTTACCCAGAAGATATCAGCTGCATATGAGGTTGCAGCAGAACTATGTTTACTCTCCCAAGTTATAATATATAAACCAGTTCTTGTGGACATAATTCTACCCTGGAATTGAACCACGTAAAATCAGTGTGTTATGTGATTGCTTCATGTGATTGTGCTTTACTTAGTTGCTATCTGTTATCTGTTACATGAATGCTGTATATCAGTTAGTAAATGTATTTATGTTCTCAGTCAGTTATAGCATTATAGAAGGTTAAAGGCGAGTTTAAATATATCAAGTGTCTGCTTATGAGTCCATCAATGCTTGTTTCACACAGTAATAGTCACTCTGTTAAGTGCTTCCCGTATACTTATTCATTAAGTTGAGTATAGTGGTGTGAGTGTGTTGAACTATGAAGTTTGTGTAAGATTGTTTAACACCCTGTTGGAGGTTAGCTGAGTTATTCCTCCCAGTGAGAAACCCTGTGGATCTTGAGAGTCACATTGGGCCGTACTATAGGAGATATCACAAATATAGAAGGAGATATCGCACCGACAGAGGAGCTGCGGTGTGGGATATTGCAGATATGGAGAACCGCAGTAGAGAGAGTTTTCGTATCATCCTAGTCACTACGATGCGATAGGAGTCCTCTCCTTATCAGTGTTTGTAAGGAAGGGAGAACTACGACTGACAGAAAGAACTCACTGGCTAAGAAGAGCCACGGGACACCAGGATGCTACAGAACCTGGTTAGAGACACTTGATTCTTTAACCAACCCATCTAAGATCACTTCGAGTGAGAATTCAGGCCGCTCTGCAGTCTGTTGCCGAAAGGGCCAGTGAGTTAGGGGTGTTGTTGGTACATTATAAGTAAACCTAGGTCTGCCCATAGTAACCAACAAATATCCAATCTGAAAATTCACTTCTCTCCTCTTTGGTTCTACTCTCTATTTATGCTTCTTCACACTTTCCTATAATCTCTTCTTGATGTTTTCTTGTAGCTCATACATACTAACTGCAAAGTCTTCACCCTCTACACTTCTCTTTTCTTGTTTTCCCAAATATCTAAGTTCATATACACCTCTTGGATGCATCCCATATAAAATTTGAAAAGGACTCATACCTGTACTTCTATTGGGTGAATCATTGTATGCGAACTCAACTTGAGCTAAATCTAAGTCCCACTATTTTGGATGTTCATACACCATACTTCTCAGTATATTTCCTAAGCTCCTATTTACCACTTTATTTTGTCCATCAGTCTAAGGGTGATAAGCACAACTAAAACTGAGATTATTCCCCAATTTCTTCCATAGATTTCTCCAAAAATGACCAACAAATTTTGTATCTCTATCAGACACAATACTAAAAGGAAAACCATGCAACTTTACAATTTTTGAAAAGAATATATTAGCAATGTTTGTTGCATCATTAGTATTTTTGCATGCAATGAAATGAGCTATTTTGGAAAATCTATCTACTACAACATAAATTGAATCATGACCTCTCTGAGTTCTAGGTAAACCTAAAACAAAATCCATTCTTATTGAATCCCAAGGCCTAGATGAAATAGGTAATGGTTGATACAATCCTATGTTCTGACTTCTCCATTTTTCATGTTTATAGACTCTACATCCTTCAACAAATTTATTCACATCATGCTGCATCTTTGGACAAAAATAAAAATTACTCACCAGAGCAAAATTCTTGTCTTTCCCAAAATGTCCTGAGAGGCCCCCACTATGCTTTTCTTGAATTAAATTTTCCCTCATTGAACATCTTGGAATACACAACTTTCTGTCTTTGAACAACAATCCTTCATGCAACATATAATCTAACCATTGGATTCTGTTATGGGTATTTGGATTTTCATAGGAAGCATAAATATCCTTGAAATCTACATCCTCTTTATACATAGCAGTCAAATTTTCAAATCCCAAAGTATTGACCTTAACTTCCTGCATTACCAAACTTATCCTGCTCAAAGCATCGACAAATTTATTAGACTTACCACTTGTACGTTTGATAACAAAGGTCAAGTTCTGCAAAAATTCTACCCATTTAGCATGCCTCTGATTTAATTTAGGTTGGATGTTGATGAATTACAAAGCATGATTATCAGAATAAAAAACAAATTCCCTAGGTATTAAATAATGTCTCCACTTTTTAAGAGCTTGCACAACAACATATAATTATTTATCAAACGAAGACTACTTTTGTTTATCTTCATTCAAATTTTCAATGAAATATGCCACTAACCTCTGTTCTTGACTTAAAATTGCTCCCACTACTGCTCCATTGGCATCTATCTCCACTTGAAACAATTTATCAAAAATTTGCAAATCCAAAAGAAGCTTCTTAGTTATTTTATTCTTCAACAATTTAAAATTTCTATCAGTTACTTCGGTCCATTGGAAAGGTTGTTTACTTTCTATGAAAGTATCTATTAAAGGTGCACAATATTGACTGAAATTTTTAATGAAATTCCTATAGAAACTAGAAAGTCTAGCAAAACTTATTACCTCATAAGCATTCCTTGGAACTGGCCAATTTAAAATTGCTTGCACTTTATCAGAATCCACTTTCAGTCCTTCTTCTGAAACCACGAACCCCAAGTATACCAATTATTTTTTCAGGAAGGTACAATTATTCAAATTTATCAACAGCTTCTCCTTCTACAAAGTCCTCGACACCAACTTAAGGTGACTTAAATGCTCTTCTATGTTCTGACTAAAAATCAGGATGTCATCTAGATATACTATCACAAATTTTCCAGTAAATTCTTTCAGAACCTCATTCCTCAATCTCATGAAAGTATTGGGTGTACTTGTAAGCCCAAATGGAATCACTAACCACTCATATAGACCATCATTAGTTTTAAATGTTGTTTTCCATTCATCCCCTTCCCTTATTATAATATGATGATATCCACTTTTTAAATAAATTTTGGAAAAATATTTTGAACCACTTAAACAATCCATCAGATCATCAATTCTGGGTAAAGGAAATATATACATGACAGTGATTTTGTTAATTTCCCTGGAGTTAGTACAAATTCCCCACCCACCATCTTTCTTTGGACTTAGCAGAGTGGGTACGACATAAGGACTCAAGATCTCTTTCACCAATCCCTTCTCCAACTGCTCCTGTACTTGCTCCTTTATTTCTTCATTTTCTAGAGGGGTTAATCTGTATGCTGCTTTGTTAGGTAAACTTGCACCAATTATTAAGTCAATGTGATGACTAATACTTCTTACAGGAGGTAATTCATTTGGAAATTCATCCACAATAATGTCATCATACTCATCAGGAAAACTTTTAACTTCATTTGGAAAATCATCTAAATCTGTAGAAGTTAAAATTACCTTTGGCTTACCAATAAGAGAAAAATGTAGATCCTTTTCTTTCTGAATTTCCTGTAACATTTATTTTCCAAATGTCAACATAATTCTTGATCTTGAACTTCCTTGATCTGCTTCATCTTCCAAGGAAGATAAGGTATGTCTCTTCCCATCTTTCTCGAGAGAATAAGTATTCTTCCTCCCATCATGAACAAAATTCCTGTCATACTTCCATGGCCTCCCTAAGAGTATATGGCACAGATCCATAGGAATTATGTCACACAATATTTCATCCTTTAAACCATCTTAGTGGAAACCAAATTATCAGTACTACCCCTATCAATAACCATTTTACAACACTTACCTTGTGACTTACACCTTGTTCTGTACAGACTTTTCCTTTGAACTGGTTCATGGACCTGTTTCTATGTCTTCACCAAGAGTTTCTTCAACATAAGATCCACTCTATCCTTTGGAGGATTATTCACCTTTGTTTCTTCTTTTGATTATTCCTGAGCCTCTGTAACATTCACATTTCTATGATCTGTATATTTATTTCTTGGACAATCCCAAGACATATGTCCAATATCTCCACAAGTATAACATCTTACTTCTCTATTTCTACCTCTTCCTCTACCTCATTTGAATCCTCCTCTCTAGAATGATTGACTGCTACTACTTGAATTATCAGCTTCATATTTAGAAGTTCTACTTCCTCTGTTTGGAACAAAAAGGATAAATGACTAAAAATACAATCTAGCACTCGAAGGAGTGGGAGAAGAAGGACGAGGGCCATTTCCCCAGCTGCAGCAACTGAACAACCTCCCTCCTCCTCCAACACCAAGAAGGAAAAAAGGAATTTGGAATTCAGTGAGAAAGGCCAGGGGGAAGAAGCACACCAGGAGAATGTCTTAAACCTACCTTATTTAGATTCTGAGGAAGAACAAGGAGAGGATGCAGCCCTAGCTCTGCAAATTATTCCATTTATTGAAGCATTTCCATCCCCCACACCACAGGAACAAGAAGAACCAGCTGAAAGGGATTCCTCCATCAAACCTAGAAGTCAAAAGATCAATCAGCTACTAAGGCAGGTTTATGAAATGGAGGTCTTGGAAAGGGATCCGAAGGGAAACAATGAAACATTGACTAGGAGAAACAAGCTATTGCACAAGTCCTACTTGGAGTAGAGAGAGAGATACATTTTCTTGAAAAAGATGAACACTAGGTTCCTGAAATAAAATACCAGGTTACTTAGGATGATGAGGCTCCAAAGGCTGCAGTTGAAAGAAGCAAAAGTAAACCCTAGCAGCCACTATGCCTTATCAACCCTAGTTGAAGCAGCAGTTAGTTTCCAGCCTTCTGAAACTAGCCAAGGCATTGTCAACACTCCTAACACAAAGCCTGCAGAAGAAGCTGTTATACCAAAATCTTGTCATCATCATGTGGTAAGAGCATTGACATGCCTACTTACCCTAAATCCCAACTCTTGGAGTGGAAACTCATGGTTCTCATCAATCTTCTATGAAAATTCCCAGCACCGCGCTTGCCCCTTTATCCAGAAGCGGTACCCTTGTTCACACCGCCCATCCCCTATTGTCCACAAGCAGTGCCACCACTTATGGCCCTTAGTCCATAAGCAGTTATTACTAGAACCGCACTATCATTGAAGGAGAAACATGGTGCCCTGAGTAAAAAGGGAAAAAGAGAAGTTTCTCGAGGCTTCTAGATGATAAGCCTCATGTCCTCCCTTATCCCTACTTTTGTGGGTTAGTTGAGCTCGAGATCCCTCATCCTAGGATCTTAGAGGCCACCTCAACCACTAATCTCACAATCTACCCTGTCTGCTAAGCCTTATAAATACAAGCTTATGGCCATGGTTGAGGGGGAGAACCCTTAAGGTATTGTTATGTCATTGGATTGATCACTTGGCCCAAGATCATTTGGGAGAGTATAGAGAGCTAGAGTCGAAGCTTTTGGGGATGAGAATGCTTGGTTTCATGGATATGCATGTAAACACTAAGGCTTGGTTGTAAAATTCTTCATATTTCTTTAATGCAAGTTGATTTATGTCCCACATATATTGTTGTTATATGATTTCACATGTATGTTGTTAGATTCCTTAGTCACTAGCATAGATTAGTAGATTATATTCTGGTGGTTTTGATATGTTTGCGTGTTGAAGCTTATTGCAGGTACACAGGGTAATGATAGAAGCATTACATTCTAGGTATCTACGGTGTCTAGGGAGAGTCTTCAACCTCTATCCTCTATTTGTTCTAGATTTGAACCATTCAGACCAGTGGAACACCTTACTGTCTGCGGGAGGTGAAATATTCCAGCTAAGAGAAGAAAGCTGAGAAAACAGGCCTGAAAAGACATTTTTGAGGAAAACCTAATATTTTTTGTAAAATAGGGATTTCGATGGCTTAGGCAGACGCTGGGGCAGTTCATTAGCCACCGAAAGTGCCACTTTCAGCAGCTAACAGGTCTGATAGACTGACCGCTTAACCACCGAAAGCTGACAGAGGATTAAAGGCAAGTTTTTGACAGACAAAACCAGTTTTGGGAGACTTTAGATGGTTCATGGATGTGATCTAAAGACAAAGGGCGCTGAGGGATGCATAAAAAAAGGGGCTATGTGAGATCCACTATGGCATAACCACACCAAAAGACACAACCTAAATGTCAAGGAGAAATCAATGGGTTAACTGATAGAGAACCAATAGCAGTGATCACCAACATTGTTTTAGTTCTCAAATGTTTATTCAGTGAACTAAAGCTTCACTTTTTATTAGATAAGTAGTTAGGTAGGGTTTCAAACCCTAATTTGCAAAAAACTGCTAGTTTGTTTAAATTTTGTAAAAGACAGATCCAGGTTTTTAGGATTTGCATATTTTGTAAAAGGCTATAAAGCCTAAGACTATTATTATGAAGATGGTTCGACTTTGAGAAATTATAAGCCTATCTTATTGTCATCTTCTCATCTTGTTCATTTTGAAATATAAGCTCTTTGGTTATGATTTGTTCAACCATCATCTCTATCTTTACCCTGAATGTGTATTTAGGTTATTTTCAAGTTGATTAATAGCTAATAGATGTCATCCTATTGGTGAGTTAATGTGATTTGATTTATAAGTACCATCCTTGTTAAGATTTATCCATTCATATGCATCTATTTTGTATGCAATTCTGCCAGCTTAATGAGTTCTCCATCCCTACACCTTATTGTCAATCTACTGAACAAGTTGTAACTAAAAGCCTTGTAATTGAGTGAGCTTCATGCATGTCTTAAGAGTGGAAGGTTATATAGGTCACCTAACTTGATCCATATCAGAAAACCCTAAAAACATTTTAAGTTACCAAGCATCGTCAAGCTACAACCTAGAAGAGTTTCCTGGAGTGATAATAGGGTTGGAACCTTTATCTTCACCTATGTTCCCCAAAATTTATTCCTCAACAATAATTTCTTTTTGCACTTCCTCATGTAAAGTGGTAGGTATAAAAATGTGCACCTTTTCCTTTAATAAAATAGCCATCTCGTACAAAAAATTGTTTACCTTTAAGGCTATAGTGTTTAGGTAGGTATCATATCTAAGAAACTCCATGAATCGAGCCTCATATTCAAGTACTATATTAGTTGCTTACTTAAGATCATGTGATGTAGGAGCATGTGTTTTGATGGATTCTTGGTTTTATCTAAATCTGTAGAGATATGAATTCATCCTACGTTCACTCCATATAAATCTGTGTATAAATTCTTTAGTTTCTCAATTGCAAAGAAATTGATCCTTTCAATAATCAATTTGTCGAGTTACGAAGAAATATCTGAAAGAAAATTGAACGGTGAAGAAAGATCGTGACAGAAATCAACGGTTACACTGATGTTCTGCATCTGGAGATAGATCAATGACCGATAACTAATCCGCAAGAATCGATGGTGCCGAAGACTTCAAAATTTTGGAAATCGAGAAACATCGAAATTACGGGAACTTAGTTTTTGATAAGTCAAGTTTTGCAACCCGCATGTGCGATAGACTATTGCGGCCGCAATTAATTGCGGAAGTTGAATTTAAAAAAAAAAGTTGTAAAGATGCATCCCGCAATCCGCAGTGTTGTGGAAAAGGGGTGCTGCAGAAAAGGAGTTGTGGGAAACATCTTGCGAAATGATGTTTGTGAAAAAGTTGAGTTGCGGAAAGGTGGAGATTGGAGAAGAACGATCTTGTGGAAGGGAAAGATACCTGAGGTAAAGTTTATGGAAAGAAGATTTCAATAAGGAATTCATTCTGTAAGTTTAGGTCTTGGATCTAGTTGGTCTTTGAGGCCATCAATTTTGGTATCGAAGTAGGACAAATATTCTCTGTAGTAGCTCAGTTGATTAGTTGAGTCTGTGAAGAAAGATTCCTCCAATAAGGGGATGCATACATGGAGTTCCTATAGGACATGTTCAAGCAAGATAACTTGCAGAAATAGAAATGGAAAGAAACATGAGAATACTGGAAGAAAGGTTAGAATCTATGGAAACAAAGAACCATTCAGAAAATTAAGGTGACATTTTTACGGAGAGAAATTCATATGCCTTGGGGTACCACAACAGACAACTTGACTCCAGAAATCAATCCTTTCCAATATGCAATAGAAATTAAATGTCTAACACTAAAGGATCAGAACTCGTACCTTATTCTGGATGGTTAAAGTAGATCCCCGTTGAGCTTTCCAATCTTCAGCTTGAATTGATCTGTTACTTCCTCAACAACAAGTAAACAATACAAGCATTCTATATATCATGGTGTTAGATCTATTCTCACATATATAATCAATAATGTATAAGCATTTGACATAACCCAATGGAGAACATATTCATTCAAACACACATTATTGGACAGGAAAAGATATTTTTATTAATATAAATCAGAGATTACAAGATACAACCTCTGACGGCACGTCTGCGAACCAGAGAAACTGAATCCCCCACTTGGTCCTCCACCACTTCAATCCTCCATCTCTCGATAGCAAGCTCACAAGCAAAAGGAAAGCTTGGGAAGAACACAAAAGTGCTACAAGGGACAAAGGGATGCAGACTCAAGCATAAGTTTCGGAAACAATGGACTATAGTTTCGTTGATCTCAATTCTCTCTTATGCCTTCAATGTACCAAGGGGTTCCTTATATAGCTTTTCAAAGGGGTAATGAAAGGTCAAATTCGAGCGATCTCAAGGCATATGGAAGGCCAGGAGTCAAATGAGTCAGATCCATGTCAAGGAAAACTCCAAAAAGATTTGGATTATGCACACATCCTGATGTACGTGGTTTTAGTGGTCAAACCCATGTATGTACGTGCTTATAGGTTTAAAAGTCGCGTATAGCATTTTTCATGTGTTTTTAGGGATGATCAAGGACACATCAAAGGACAAAAAGTGGTCCATAGGGTCTAAGGAGTCTGCAGCTATTATGGAGAGAAATTCCTATGGCTTGGGGTACCACAACAGATAGCTAGACTCCAGAAATCAATCTTTACCAATATGCAATAGAAATAAAAACATCTAACACTAAAGGATCGAACCTCGTACCTTATTCCGGATGGTTGAAGTAGATCCCCGTTGAGCTTTCCAATCTTCAGCTTGAATTGTTATAGCACGTCCTCAACAACAAGTAAACAATACAAGCATACTATATTTCATGGTGTTAGATCTATTCTAGCATATATAATCAATAATGTATAAGCATTTGACATATTCCAATGGATACAATATTCATTCAAATACACATTACTGGACAGGAAAAGATATTTCTATTAATATGAATCAGAGATTACAAGTGACAACCTCTGACAGCACGTCTGCGAACCGAAGAAACTGAATCCCCCACTTGGGCCTCCACCACCTCAATCCTCCATCACTCCGATAGCAATCTTACTAACAAAGGAAAGCTTGGGAAGAACACAACAGTGCTCCAAAGGGACAAAGGGATGCAGACTCAAGTATAGTTCTGGCAACAATGGACTATAGTTTCGATACTCTCAATTCTCTCTTATGCTTTTAATGTCTCAATGGTTCCTTATATAGCTTTTCAAAGTGATACTGAAAGGTCGAATCCGTGCGATCTCAAGGCATATGGAAGGCCAGGAGTCATATGAGTC
>LPNX010296232.1:35094-47752 GCA_001517045.1 Pseudotsuga menziesii
ACGACTATAGAGGGAATATCCGTGTATGTACACGGTTATCGGGGAAAAGGCCGTGTATATCATTTTCTAATGTTTTTAGGGATGGTCAATGATACATCAAAAGACAACAAATGGTCCATAGGGAATAATGAGTCTGCAGCGGGATAGGGGAAGGCCATACAATGTGTGATTCACATAGTGTGGTGAAATCCGCTATAACGTATGCCCCCTAATGTATGAGATTAGAGGGGTTATACGATGGCCGAAATACATTATAAGTCCATCCCAGAAGTGAAGTGATGAAGGTACCCAAATGGAAGACCAGCCACCCAATCAACATAATACCATAATACAACTCTGCATATAACTGCAAATACATCTAGCAGTCCTGGATACATAAGAGTACAATGGCCATGAATAGGAATGAAACATGATAGAACATATGTGGTCATCGCCATGTACAATATACATAGATCAGAATCTCCATGATGAAGATATACAAAGTATAATGATCTCCACAAAGGCTGAAGATATATAACAAATCAAGGTCTCCATAGTGGCTGGAAATATCTGAAATATACTGGAACAAGTCACGAGAGCTGAAATCTCATGAACACTAGCACGATCAAGGAGGTAGCATATAGTGGATGCCACCAATCTGGAAGGTCTTCTACACAAACCGCTACAAGTACATGTCCTACTATGCGAATAGAGGTGTCGAGGTCAAACATAGTAGTCCATCATCTGATTATCAGTCATTGATGTATACCGTTAACAGACGTGAAGATCACCCACCAATAATGAAAATGGGAATCAAGGTACTAGAGTGGAAACTAACAAGTGTGAATAAATGTGTTGAGTTCGAACACTTGAGAGAATCCATCGATCAGGGGACATTGATGTATTCCCAAAACTGTCGATGGCGAGAGAACCTGCCACTGATGACTGCAAGTCTCAAGGCACTCAAAATGACTCTAGACTCCAATCCCAGAATAAATGATCTGAATTCGATGGGATGAAATCTGCTAGAAGGAGGGCATTAGGGCATCCCCCATCATCCAACACGAGGTACTCAGCAAGGCTGTATAATATGGAAGAACTCGATCATAAGGTGCACGAACCAGTAACTATACCGGTAATGGCCAACATGCAAAGTCAAGATAACTGAGGAATGGCCGACTCAGGTTTCAACTTCCTTCGAACAAGATCATAACGACGTATGGTGACTGAATGAAGGCAGCATAGACTCGATATACAAACTGGGACATCTCTATGACACAGGAGGCATCAATAGAGGATCCATAGGGACTGGAAGCTTAACCAGTCGGTGGAGATAAAACTCAGATAATGAGTACAGCTCCTAAGTCAAACTATAACCCAACCAATGGATGTGATATACAGTGCTCTGTTCGAAGGCGACATGACTCAACAGTTGCCAAAGATAATATCTTTTCTTGTCCGGCTTTTTGGTTTTTTGATTTTTTTGGTCTTTTTCAGTTATTTGAAAATATTGAAAAAAGAATAAACTAGCTTTATAGTTACAAACTAGGAGGAGACGAGTGTCATAAAGGAAAACAAACTAGTTCCAAGCAATGGAACATACCTATGCTCAATGCAAGGATACATGTGTAGGATATCGACACTCGGGGGGGAATCCCCTCCTGGTAAAAAGGGAATCAAGCTGCGAAGAATATAAATAAAGGCTCTGCATGGCTAGATATGAGCCAAGCTCGGGCTATATGGCTGAAACGCAATGTTAGGGAAGCCGGTATAAAGCTCAATAAGAAAGGAAAAGCTCATGATAATGCATCCACAACTTGATACAAGGGGAGTCCGAGGGAAAACAGGCCAGCATAAGATCAAGAGGAGTATGAGGCTCTTGCTAAATGTCATGGCAATACTATACAACGGACTCCCACACCCTAAAGGGGGAAACATCGGCATGGGCACCAAATGAAAATAAGGTGCTAACTAGGGTACCCATGTAAGGTGAGTCTCTACCACTCATATCATGCCACTTCTATAGCAGCAAGAAGGTTCCATGACATAATAGAGTGGGTTCGTACCTAAGGATATAGTGACATGGTCATAAGGCCATGCAAAATGCAAACGGTGGTGAACCTATCCTATATGCCAGTATAGACGTTATACCTGAGATCAGTACGAACGGGTCAATCCAAAGGCTGAAACAGCACTAAAAATGGTCTTCTACATCACACATTAGGTCAGAAACGGTCCAAAAAGGTTAGAAACGGTCAAAACTATAGGAAAGGGGGTAAAAATTTTCAAATATTTGAAATTTTTTCTATAAATAGTAAAAAATAGAAATCATTTGAAACTTTTACCCATTTGAGCTCTGATATTCAACTGCAAATTCCAGGAGATCCAGCCGGCGGAATTCACAACCGATTCTTCCAGGTACTTACTCATGTTCTCAGCTTGCATTTCAATACAAATTTTATAATTTTTCATGGTCAAATGAATTTTTAAAGGCCAAACTTACATGAGCGCTACAACCCATGCGGGTATCGAGGTTTTTTTCGCCTATAGGGATGGCTATACGCGGAAAAGGGACCAGAAACTGCGTACATACGCGGCTGTTTTTAAAATAGCCGCATATGACGCCGCGCATAAGGATTTATATAAATATAATGGACATTTTGGTCAAATTCTCATGCAATATGGTGCTAGAGTGGCGAGAACGCGAGGATGGTGATGTAGAGGAAGCAGTAAGGGCTGACAGAATGGCTCAAGAAGCTCTACAAAGATGTGGACTCTACAAGTTTTGGTGCCTAGGAGGCTTGAGGGCCAAACCAGGACTACTAAAGATGCTTGTAGACTATTGGGATCCGAACTCAAAGTCCTTCCGGCTAGACGGCGTGTCCCTCACCATTGAGGTGGAGGATATCTACTTTATCACAAGTCTATCCAGACGAGGTGAGATGGTGAACCTTCGTGGCCGAGGAGGGCCAGGTCATGGGCTGACTATCGATGAGTACATAGAAGTGTACTGCTACCCAGAGACGGAGAAGGTGGGGATCCAAGTCCCTACCAATGCTATACAGGTACTGGGCCTAAAGGCCATACTACTGACGCTGGGCAGGATAGCAGGCTTAGCATCACTCCATCAGGCCTCTCGACCACTGATGTTCTATGCGGTGGAGTGCATGACACTGACCATCTATGACTGGAGCACTTCCCTATTGAGCAACATGAAACATCAGCTCAGTGAGTGCAAGGCAGGTAGGATACGGAACTTTGGGTTCAGCAGTATCTTGAGCACATTTTTCTTCGAGCGTGTTCCAGGATTGATCCCTAGAGAGGATGTTCCTCTCCACGGGGTTCGAGATCCGGCCCAATGACATTGGGTAGATGCGATGCGCAGACTGGGGGGTGGTAGGGTGGCCAACCCTTATCCAATAGACTTTTTTCCATGGTGACGATGACAGATTGTTGCCATAGAGGACTACCCTTATGCAGGGATAGACTTCTGGGGAGACCTGGACATGCCATTACCACCAGGGTCAGCATATGGAGACATAGGTAACGAATCTCAACCCTTACTCTTTTTAAAATTTTTGAAGTATTTAATTTTTTTGTTTTTCTTGATTAATGGAATCAAAAATACATGTTTTTGGGTGACAATACATAGTGACATCTACCATTGATGTGCAGATGTGGGACCACGGCGACCAGAGGGCTTCCCACATCATAGATGGAGGGGAAGAGGAGACGATATCACCGGTGTGGATGCGGAGCGAACGCTCCAAAGCATCCATACCAACTTTGTGCGACTGACTCACAGGATTCCCATGGCGCAAGTCGAGGACTTGCCTGAGGCTATGCAGAGACAGGTGGTTGGTGTACCACGCGCATGGGTGTGATTATTCCGGCGGCTAGCTAGAGACATGGTGACATATCATGATCACAACCCTCATCCACCTCACAGGACTAGACACCTGGGAGTGTATCTATTTTGTACTACTGTGTATATGATGGTGGATTTCAAAGCCCCAATTTTGTATTATGACACTATGTATTACCACATTTTTTATGTATATATAAAAAAAATTATGGTGATCGGTTTACTTATTTACATGTGTAAAAATTGTGTTTATGATTAATTTATAATGAATGAAACAAATGCCAATATAACACATAGTTAGCATATGAGTCAGCAATTTGATTAAAATTTGTTGGAATGTGTATGTATGTTATGTTCTCAAATTGTCGTTCTAGCAATCTCACACGTAAGAATCTCCTCAATAACGTCGGATCTCTAACATGGTACAAACCATTTAGCTGTGACACTACTAACTCTGAATCAAGACGTACCTCAAGAGAGAGAACACCATGCAAAATGGAATCTCGTAGAAGCTCAATAACGGCACTATATTCAGCAACGTTGTTGGAAGATGGCCGTAGACATACACCTCCTGAAGACAGTACATGACCCATAGGAGTAAAAATCACCCAAGCAGCTGAGGCTGAGTGTTGAGTGTGACGGCTTGCACCATCCGCGAATCCTATGTAGGTGGAAGATTCCATTGACATCTGCCACAAGAAATGGAAACTAATCACAAACCCGATCACGATAAACAAGACCTAACTATGCAAAAAAGTTGTACAATAATATACAACAAACAACCTTGGCTAAAGATCATGCATAGTATTTTTTAAGATAGAGCCCATTTCTAGGCTCCACCAAGGCTGTCCCTTTGTAATCCACTAACTCGTAGGCACCCTTCTCTAATACACGCTTGACCACGTAAGGACCACGCCACATAGGATTGAACTTTCCTGCCCCCAAGGGTTCTTTCGATTGATCCCACAAAAGGACCAAGTCTCCCTCACTAAACACTCTCGGATGGACAGACTTATCGTATTGGGCCTTCATGCGACGCTTATTAACCTCTAGAGTCACCAAGGCATCTCTACGCTGCTCATCAAGTTGCTCAAGGTGAACCAAACTCTCCTCCAAAGGTGAAGTGTCTGGTAAGAGTTCCACAGCTAACTTCAACGAAGGAATTTCGCATTCAACCGGCAATATTGACTCCACTCCATGAACAAGCTGATATGGAGAAAAACTAGTGGCAGTCTTTACCGCGGTTCGATATGCCCACAAAGTAGGGTACAACATAATATTCCAATTCATCTTGCTTTGTGCGATGGTTCGTTGGAGAATGGACTTAAGTGATTTATTCACAGCTTCAACCTGTCCATTCGCTTGAGGATAGTAAGAAGAGGAGTGCTCTTGCTTATATCCTAACTTGGAGGCCAACTCTTCCATCATACGATTCTGAAAGTGCGAGCCATGGTCAGTGACAAGCTCTCTCAGAATCCCGAACCTAGAGATGATTTGGTTGAATACGAAGTGGGCGGCTGTCTCACCGTTAGATTTTACTGTAGGCATTGCCTCATCCCATTTCATGAAGTAATCGATAGCCACTATGATATGATGGTGCCCCCCAGCCGAAGCTGGGTTGCAATCCATAAAATCTAGCCCCCACTTGGTTAAGGGACCGGCGGTGATAATAGGGTGTAACGGGGTAGGCTTCGAGCGCATGTTACGTGCGAACACCTGGAAAGGGTGGCACCTCTTGACCGCTTCAATACAATCCTTGAATATCGACGGCCAGAAATATCCTGCTCTCAAAATCATTTGGGCTGTAGCAAGCCCAGATAAATGACCACCACACGCCCCTCCGTGGCAATCATTAAGCACTACCTCATCCTCATCATGAGTTAAACAACGTCGTAAAAGGGAATCTACTCCATGGCGGTACAAAGTATTGTCCACTATGAGGTAGTTCTTGGAAACGTGACGTAATCGACGTCGCTCATCTCGCGAGAGGTGAGTAGGGGTCCTCTGCGTTTGCAAATATACTATGATATCACCGTACCATGGGTCAGCCGTTGAGATCAAGAAAATGTGTTCATCAACGAACGTATCTTCACATACCGAATCCTCAGCCTCGCTTGGAAAATCTGATATGAGCTCTGCAAATATTAAAGATTTCTTCGATTTTGCCGAAACAAACTCGAGATCAAACTCTTGCAGGATGAAAATCCATTTATTATATTTTCCCCCAATCATCCTACGTGTGAGGATGAACTGAAATGGATTGACATGGGAAACAACCAAAGTTTGTCGAAGGAGAATATAATGTCTCAAATGCTGCACCGCATGTACAGTGGCTAAGGCAAGCTTCTCTACATGAGAATACCAAATCTCTACGTCAATAAGGTTTTAGCTCAAATAATATATGACATGCTCCTGGAGCTCCTCATCCTCTTGAACCAAAACCATCCCAATCGTCTCTAAAGATGTGGCCACATATAATAGGAAATCACGGCTTTAATCTGGAGGACTAATCACTGGGGCCGATGCTAGGGCTCTCTTAAGTGCATCGAAGGACTCCTGGGCTCGCTCATCCCATTCAAAGGGAGTATCCTTCTTTAGGAGACGCATGAAACCTCTAGTCAAATTGGTGAAATTGACAACAAATCTTCGTAGGAAGTTTTCCATACCTTGCAAACACTGAAGATGATGAATATTTCGTGGGGGAGACAACTAAAGTATTGCCTCCACTTTCAAGGGGTCGACTCTTATACCCTCTTTTGAAATGATAAATCCTAACAGATGACTTGATTTCACACAAAAGATGCACTTATGAGGGTTTAATCTAACAGCATAGTGCCGACATCTTTCTAACACCAATCTCAAGTGGTAAGAATGACGCATCCTCACACGAGAATGAGCAGCGAGGTCATCTAAAAACACTTCGATAATGGACTTGAGATCATGGAAAATCAAGGTCATCGCTCGCTGAAAGGTAGCTCTGGAATTTTTAAGGCCGAAAGGCATTTTCCAATGCGCAAATGTTCCCCAAGGACAAATAAATGCGGTCTTATGTTGGTCCTCGGGTTTAATTTGAATCTGATTATATCCGGAAAAACCGTCCATAAAGGAGAACACCTCGCTACCCGCACACTCATCCAAAATCTGATCTATAAACGGTGTGGGAAAGTTATCCTTAGGATAGGCATGATTTAAATCACGGAAATCAGTGCATATATGGATCGCTCCTTGCTTCTTATCCACCAGAACTGGGTTTGAAACCCACTCCGTCAAGGGAACAGGATAGATGAAACCAGCTTTCAATAGTTTCTCTATCTCTGCCTTTATGGCGGGTGCTTTCCTAGGATTTACCGCGCGTAAACGCTGTTGAACAGGCTTCGCGTTGGGGTAAGTCTTAATTTCATGTTCGACAATCCGAGGGTCAATCCCTGGCATCTCATCATAAGACCAAGCAAAAACATCGCAGAATTCCTTGAACAGCTCGGTATACTCACGAATCTCATCTTGGGAACAATCCACCCCAGTGTACACATTCTCAACTGTACCAGGATTGCGAGAAATGTTGATAGGCATAGTTGACGATATGTTTGCCATGTTTCCATCAGCCATTTGACTAAGAGAGCTTAATGGAATCATGGGCCTACCATCTTTCTGTCTAAGAATCTCCCTGTAATCCTCATGCTCCAAAAGGTCAAGCTCTAGAAGGAAATATGATCTATGATGGAGTTCCTCCCATGGTGGCTCAACTCCCGACATAGCCTCGATGATTGCTTCATATGAAGGGAAAACCATATCAAGGAAATCGTGGGCATGAGAAGACTGTACTGCCCATGCAGGAAGCACATAGGGGTCTTCCTCCTCTGTCTGTGAAGAAGAAGAACAAGGCTCTGCAGCAGATTAAAGATTAGCTTGGTAAGCTATCATGGCTGCAGGCAATGGCACACTCGTCTCAATGGTATCACTCAAAGGACTCGACGATGGAAGAATCCAAGGATCTCGCATATGACTTGTGCGAAAAGGCACCAATCTCGTAGACGTAGAAGCACCATCGAAATAAGCTCCTATCATGAGGACGGGTGCAGGACAACTAAAGGTTCCCATGAGGGAAGGATACATACCTACACCGACACTCCCAGTTTCCGGCTAGGAATGTTCAACTTTCGGAACCGAAGCTTCCGAAGATGCACTAACAGGCGGATTCTTGAATCACATCTGATCAATCGTCACAATCTTCCCATTATGGGGAAAGCATACAACGCGAAATACGGAAGACGCAACGGCTTGCATACTATACATCTAGTTCCTTCCCAGTAAAAGGTTGTAGTCAAGGGGCGCATCGACCACCTCGACCTCTATCGCAACAGTCTTCCCCCCCAAACGGACTTTAAGAGAAGGAAGGATCCCGTGCGCCCTAAACGACCTCCCATCAAAAGCAATTAACATGGTCATAGACTTTGACAACTCAGGAGAACCAAGACCCTTCCAATAAGACAAAGACATCACAGCAGCAGAAGTGCCCTCGTCAATCACAGTACGCTTGACGATCATATTAAGACATTCTACATGCACCAAAAGGGACACATAGTAGGGCAAGCGAGGTTGATGTCCTGCAGTTTCAAATTTGATCATTGAGGAAGAATCATCACCGTTCACACCAAGAGCAGAAAGCAAAGCCTTCCTTTGCAACGGACAACTCTGAAGCACTTCCAATGCAGACGTCGCACAAGGAGTATGACCCAAGTCCTCGACAACTGAATAGTTCTGGGCGGCTTGGGCATTTGGGTTATGCCCCGAACGCTTAAGTACCCCCTTAAGAATGCGAGGTGCAGCTTCAGGTTTATCCACAGGTTTCTCAATATGCAAAGGGGTTCCTGGTGGATCAGGTTCTTTGCCTGGGTTGGGTTGTGACAAAGAATAATCTTTCGCATGTGTCACAACTTTCGCGGCACGGACCATATTAATGCACCCACGACCACTAGTTTCAGGTGGATCTTCATCACTAGATTGATCATGGGACTTCGAGTTCATATTTTGGTTATGCGGTAAAGGGTTCGTTAACACAGCTAGGCCCTGTGCTATGAACTTCGAAGCTTCATCCATCCTAGGGAACAAGTAAGTGAGGTGATCATCCTTACAAAGCTTGCAAGGAAAATTAACCTTACGCTTATTCTGCTTGTCCCCCCCAGCATTTTTATTGTTGTTGTCATTATTATTGGCATTCTCATTTTTATTCCCACCCTTCTTATTATTGTTTTTACCCTTTTTTCTATTCTGTCCGGGTTGCTGGTTACCCTTCTAGTCGGATGATTGCATAGCAAGTACATTCGCCGTTTGGGCAGGCTGAGATGAAGCCGTAGCTTGTCCCGAGGCAGATTGGTTAATTGACAACTGAGAAACTTGTCTCACAACCGAACCTGCAGTTTTCTTACTTGCACTACCCACAATGCCATCGGCATGTGGTCCAGGTTTGACCTTGGGATCGAAACTATAATGAGGAGCATTAGGTATAATCTCATATAACAAACTAGACTGAGCATAGATCAAGTCTAGTTCCTGCGCCCTAAAGATGGCTTGTTCCTCATTCTGCACTCCGGATGTGGAAACATCCTTCGCGATATATGGCAATAAAGATTTGAGGAACCACTCAAGGAGGAATTCCGGTGGTATAAAGGCTTTGATTAATCTCTTCCATCTACGCCACTCCTGAATATGATCAGAAATATGGGTGGCTTTATCTTGCCGAAATGTCGACAAGAGTTCAGTACCAACATCATAGCGTACCGGTAGCTGGAAGTGATTAAGGAAAGTCATCGCAAGGTCATCGAACAAAGTAAAGGCACCCCTAGGTAACTCTATATACCATTTCACCGCAGGCCCTGTAAGGGTGCGTTGAAATAGTCTCAAACAGACTGAGTCCTGATGCAATGAATTGGAAGAGCACCATAGGTGGAATGTCGTAACATGTTCACTCGGATCCTCTCCTGGTTTGCCTTCAAACTTAGGTATGTACGAAGGAAGCTTGGTAGGGACAGCCAGCCAAGCTGGGTCATGAGCCACAGGATCGTTCATAAGTCTTGATAAGTCAGGTAAATTGAGTGTCGCGAGGAAAGGGAGCTTAGCATGATGAGGTCTAGGGACCGCTCCCTGGTTCATATAGGATTGATTACCACCATGACCTTGGCCATAGTGACCTCCTCATGTATGACCCGTATAGGGTGGCGTGGAAGTTGCATAATGAGGTGGACCTTGACTAGTAGGAGATACAAAGCCATAGTTAGGAGAGTAAGCAGGTTGTGAATACCCGCCTCCGTAGGGTGAAGAGACCTGTCCATACTGTGCCCCATAGTAGGGTCCATAGGTCACCACTTGCGATGCCCCATGAGACACTCCATAGGTAGGAATATACATTCCGGAAGTAGGAATATACATACCGGAAGTAGGGATATATGTCGAGGAAGTAGCAACCTGACCTCTAGAAACATGAACATAACCTCCCGAAACCACGGGTGGTATGTAGGCTTGAGACACAACTGGTCTAGTAATCGCAGTACGGATCTGACTCGTAGCTATGTGCCGACTCGAAGGACCATGAGAGTAAGGTGGAGGGTTTGCATTTGAAGAACTCGGAAGCGAGGACGAAGGAATCTCGGTAAGAAGATATGTGCTAGTGCCTATCGTCACTCATCTAGAACCTGGTATCACTATGGGATCACTAACTCTAGACCTAGAAGGTATATAAGATGTAGCTTCCACCATTGGGATGGAAGGTGCAATGTGACTAGTACTCCCAAACCTCTCCGCAAGGTAAGGCATGGGAATGCCCCCAGGTATAGTGTTAGGGTCAAAGTCAGATTCAACATGAAATGTCAAATCGTGCATAGGAAAACCAGTCGTAACATAACTACCATAGTTGGTGCTAGGAGGGTCAAAGTGAGTCTCGGCATCATCTGGAATTCCATACCGGTATCGGTTCAATGGGGAATCTGGCCTAGTATGAGTAGGTATATCATGTAAAGATCCTATCTGGGAAATAATGGGACCGATCTCAGCTAGGTCAGGTGAGGGATCGTATGTAGGAGTAAATTCCCCATCGTCAATACGAATAGGAGGAGGTGGGTCAGGAATAGTCTCTGAATGATCCTCCATGGTGTGTGAATCAATGTGTGACACAGTCCGCCTGGACCATCTAGGCCCCTCTCCCAAAGGAGGAGGAGAAGTGGAAGGCAGAATTCCTACTAACCGACAAGAACGGCGTGGAACCGCACCCGACTCCACAATGACTCAACAAAAAAGCAAAGACTCTCTATTTACGTCAACCCTAGGCCAACTAGCGTGCACAGAGCAATCACTATAAAATCTAAAGCCAATAGCAAGCAAACAAGGGCTGGATAAGTGAGCTCCCGAATGTGGTCGGTATGTCTCACCTAGGAGAGGCTTGAGAGGCCCTTGTCACCACAAGCGGAGGTTCGAAACCAATTATTGTGGCCCTCAGCTTCAACGCGTAAAGAGACTGTGCTATCCGACCCCAACCTGGTCGGGACACATGCAGAATAACCTCTACAAGTACCCCCTCGATATCCTAGGTAAGGTCACTAAGGTCACCTCAATATAATCAATGCTCAGGTGGACAGTCACAGGCGGGATTGACCATATGAGCAGGGTAGCAAAGCCCGAAACTCCCGAAAGAGCCCCCAGATACGAATACAATCCTGGCTATATCATCGGTGCTACACAGTTCTCGACTAGGGGTTATCCTAATCAAAAACCGCTCACACTGCCTAGTGCTTGACTCCCTTTTGAGAGGAGCTTCCTGAGAACGCTGGTTATACCAAGGATTTCACACACTCCCTAGACAGACACCTAGTTTTTGTAGTTTAGTGATCTTGGAGAATTAACTTACAATGAACCATTCCAAGATCCTAAAAGCTAAGCTTGTTGGTGCACCCTAGAAAAGAAAAGAGTGTAATTCATTTTATTTAGCGTTGATTTTAGTTGGCTTTATTACTCAAAAATAGGATATGGTCGTGCAACTAATGGTGTTATGACGCAACAAGAAGTAAAATGCACACCTAACAATCAATACAAATGCATTGTGTCCATGAAAACAGGGTATGCGTACTACGTGAATGCACAATTTCTTCTTCAAATGCTGAATGCAAATTTCCCTATATGAATTGCTAACTATTACTCCAAAGCAAATCTAGATCTAATGCAAGTACAATGCAAAATGCATAATGCAATGCATGATGATAAGCAAATATTTTGGATTTTTTGAAAATAAAGAGATACAAAAAGCAAAAGAATGATTCTAACCACCCCAGACTCTGCAAGCACACACAAACAGCATTCCAGCAAAGCACTAAGGCAAAAAGGACTCTAATGCACTAATCTCAAACAAAAAATCAAAGATGCCATGACAAGAACTTTCCTAAAAGAAAAAATTTAGGCTAAAAAAATGTTTCTGGTCAAGAACAGAGGTATTAACAGACTCAGGCAGTGCCAAAGGAGACTCAACAACTAATAGCATTCATCCAGCAATGCACTATCTTCCACAAAAAGGTAAAAAAACCAGGGTATACGCGACTGTGCGCAGTAAACCCGCGTGTATACGCGGAAATCCCAGAGGAACCTGCATGTATACGCGACTGTAAGTGACAAACCCGCGTACAGGAAGAAAAAGATGCACAAATTCCAGGCAAACAGACAGGCTAAGACTAAATTCACACCAATCAAGCTCTACCAGGCATACATGCCCCCATACCCGACACAGAAACAAGAGAGAGAGAGCAATTCAAATACATTGAATGCCAAGAGATC
>LPNX010296232.1:48203-87615 GCA_001517045.1 Pseudotsuga menziesii
AGGCAAGCTTGGGAAGAACACAATAGTGATCCAAAGGGACAAAGGGATGCAGACTCAAGTATAGTTCTGGCAACAATGGACTATAGTTTCGATACTCTCAATTCTCTCTTATGCTTTCAATGTCTCAATGGTTCCTTATATAGCTTTTCAAAGTGATACTGAAAGGTCGAATCCATGCGATCTCAAGGCATATGGAATGCCAGGAGTCATATGAGTCGGATCCAAGTCAAGGAACGCTCCAACAGTTTTGGATTATGCACACATCCCGATGTACGTGACTATAGAGGGAATATCCGCGTATGTATGCGGTTATCAGGGAAAAGGCCGCGTATATCATTTTTCTAATGTTTTTAGGGATGGTCAATGATACATAAAAAGGCAACAAATGGTCCAGAGGGAATAATGAGTCTGTAGCGGGACAGGGGAAGGCCATACAATGTGTGATTCACCTAGTGTGGTGAAGTCCGCTATAACAGTAGCGGGACAGGGGAAGGTCATACAAAGTGTGATTCACCTAGAGTGGTGAAATCTGCTATAACAGATTCCCCCTAATGTGTGAGGTCAGAGGGGTCATACAATGGCTGAAATACATTATAATTCCATCCCAGAAGTGGAGTGATGAAGGATCCCAAATGGAAGACCAGCCACCGAATCAGCATAGTACAATAATACAACTCTGCATACAACTGCAAATACATATAACAGTCCCGGATACATAAGAGTACAATGGCCATGAATAGGCATGATACATGATATCACATATGTAGTCATCGCCACGTACAATATACATAGACCAAAATCTCCATGATGAAGATATACAAAGGACCATGATATCCAAAATGGATGAAGATATATAATAGATCAAGATCTCCATAGTGGCTGGAAATATCTGACATATACTGGACTCAAGTCACGAGAGCTGAAATCTCATTTACACTGGCACGATCAAGGAGGTAGAATATAAGAGATGCCACCAATCCAGAAAGTGTTCTACACAAACCACTATGAGTACATGTCCTACTATGCAAATAGAGGTGTCGAGGTCGAACATAGTAGTCCATCGTTTGATTACCAGTCATTAATGTATACCATTAACAGATGCGAGATTACCCACCGAAAATGAAAATGGGAATCAAGGTACTAGAGTGAAAGCTAACAAGCGTGAATAAATGTGTTGAGGTAGAACACTTGGAAGGGTCCATCGATTAGGGGACATTGATGTATTCCCAAGAAACTGTCAATGTCGAGAGAACCTGCCACTGATGACTGCAAGTATCAAGGCACTCAAGATGACTCTAGATTCCAATCCCAAAATAAATGATCTAAATTCGATGGGATTAAATCCACTGGAAAGAGGGCATTAAGGAATCCCCCATCATCCAACATGAGGTACTCAGCAAAGCTGTATAATGTGGAATGAATCGATCATAAAGTGCACGAACCAGTAACTGTACCGTGAATGGCCAACATACAAAGTCAAGATAACTTAGGAATGGCCGACTCAGGTTTCAACTTCCTTCGAACAAGAGAATAACGGTGTATGGTGACTGAATGAAGGCGGCATAGACTCGATATACAAACTGGGACATCTCTGTGACACAGGAGGCATCAATAGAGTCTCCATAGGGACTAGAAGCTTAACTAGTCGGTGGAGATAAACTCAGATAAACGAGTACAGCTCCTAAAGTCAAACTATAACCCAACCAACGAATGTGATATATAGTGCTCTGTTCGAAGGCGACATGACTTGACAGCTGCCAAAGATAACATCTTTCCTTGTCTAGATTTTTGGTTTTTTGATTTTTTTTTGGACTTTTTCAGTTATTTGAAAAGCTTGAAAAAGAATAAACTAGCTTTATAGTTACAAACTAGGAGGAGATGAGTGTCATAAGGGAAAACAAACTAGTTCCAAGAAGTGGAACATACCTATGCTCAATGCAAGGATACATGTGTAGGATATCGACACTCGGGGGAAAATCCCCTCCCAGTAAAAAGGGAATAAAGCTACGAAGGATATAAAAAATGGCTCTGCATAGCTAGATATGAGACAAGATCAGGCTATATGGCTGAAACGCAATGTCAAGGGAGCCGACATAAAGCTCAATAAGGCAAGCAAAGCTCATGATAATGCATTCACAACTTGACATGAGTTAGTCCTGAGGGAAAGAGGCCAGTATAATATCAAGAGGAGTATGAGGCTCTTGCGAAATGTCATGGCAGTACTATACAACGGACTCCCACACCCTAAAGGAGAAACCATCGGCATGGGCACCAAATGCAAATAAGGCGCTAACTAGGGTACCCATGTAAGGTGAAGCTCTACCACTCATATCATGCCACTTCTAAAGTAGCAAGAAGGTTCCATGACATAATAGAGTGGGTTCATACCTAAGGCCATGATGATATGGTCACAAGGTCATGCAAAATGAAAAAGGTGGTGAAACCTAACCTATAAGCCAGTTCAGACATAATACCTATGATAGGCACAAATAGGTCAAAAGCTCGGAGAGAGTGTACAAAAATTGGACCCTACATGACAACCATATTAGTCCAGAACAAACCAAAATAGTCAATAAAGAATCCAAACTATAGGATATAGGGAGGAATGATCATGACGATTGCACCCAAAGGAAACAATGCGGTGAACAATGGGACATAAAAAGGAAAGTAAGGTGTAGACCCAACATTCATGCATCCACTACCACCCCCATGAGGGTGATCACCGGTGTAAAGACCGAGCGAAGGGAATAAAAGTCCTCCACAAATGGAGTAGACGATGGAATATGACCATTCCCAAATCTATGAGCAAGGTAAGGGGCTATGATGCCGCCAAGTCTAACACCAGGGTCTGTACTAGGACCAAGGACGGGTGATAGAATACTAGGCATGTCGAAAATAAAAGGACCTGAACTCAAGAGAGCATAAATATACTCAAGTAACCACGATCCCAAAGGCCAACTAGCGCAGAAAGAGCACACTCCTAAGAAAATCTACAGCCAAAATACAAGCAAACCAAGGGGAGGATATGTGAGCTCCCGAATGCAGCAGGTATGTCTCACCTAGGAGAGGCTCAAAACTCCCATACACTACAAGTGGAGGTAGGTAACCAATTATAGTGGCCCTCAGCTTCAACGCATAAAGCGACTGTGCTGTCCGACCTCTACCTGGCCTGGACACCCGCAGAATAACCCCTACAGAGTACCCCCTCGATATCCTAGGTAAGGCAACTAAGGTCACCTCAATATAATCAATGCTCAGGCAAACAGTCGCAGGTGGGATTGACCATATGGGCAGGGTAGCAAAGCCCAAAACTATCGAAAGAGCCCCCAGATATGAATACAATCTTGGAAATATCTCAGGTGCTACTCAGTTATGACTAGGGGTCATCCCAATCAATAACCACTCACACTGCCTCATACTTAACTCCCTTTTGAGAGGAGGATCCTGAGAAACACTAGTTATACCAAGGATTTCACACACTCACCTGGACAGACACCTAGATGTTGTTGTTTAGTGATCTTGGAGAATTGACTTACAATGAACTATTCCAAGATCCTAAAACCTAAGCTTGTTGGTGCACCCTAGAAAAGAAAAGAGTGTAGTTCATTTTAATTTAGCATTGATTTTAGTTGGCTGTAATTACTCAAAGGGAAATGGCCATGCAACTAGTGAAGTTATGACTCAGCAGTGAAGTAAATATACACACCATAAAAAACAATGCTAAGTGTAATCTTTGTCAAATGAAAAATAGGGTATGCCACTACATGAGATGCATAAATATATATTCCTTTCTGAATGTCAATGTAATCCTTCCTATATGAAAGCCTAAAAACAACTCTCATCCAAGTAATCCAATGCAAGTGCCTCCTCAAATCCAAATCTAATATGCAACTAAGAGTGCAACTATTTTGTATTTTTCAATATAAAAGAATGAAAAATGCAAATAAAAATCATCTAAAACTCTCAGTCTCTGCAGCAAGTATAAAAGACAAGCCCAGCAAGACACCAAGACAAAAAGAGTAATGCACTAATGGCAAAAAAAAGGATAAATGACTAAAACTACTTTCAAAGAAAAATCAATGAAAAAGCGGTCTCTGGTCACAAAAGAAGCATCCAACAGACAACATCAGACCCAAGGAAGACCTAACCACACTCACAACCCACCCAACAACTTCCCATAACATCAAAATCCCCAAAAGGGAGGATGTACGCGACTGTTTAAAGAACAGTTGCGTATATACGCGACTTTTGGCCAAAAACCTAAGTGTATACGCGGATTTTGGCCAAAAACCTGCGTGTATACATGACTTTTAGCCAAAAATCTGCGTATGTATGCGACTTTTGGCCAAAAACCTACGTATACAGAGAAGGCAGTGTTAAAAAGCAGGCCAAGGGTCAAACCAATAAAGGGGAGTGTCAATGGATGAACATACTATAACATGCAACACAGAAACAGGGAGAAACAAAGAGCAAGTCAATAATATCAAACCCATAATTCCCCCAACCCCAAAGAAAAACAAGGAACATCCCCAGTAGAGTCGCCAATTCTGTTACAGAGAGAAATTCCTATGGCTTGGGATACCACAACAGATAGCTTCACTCTAGAAATCAATCATTTCCAATATGAAATAGAAATTAAATGTCTAACACTAAAGGATCAAACCTCGTACCTTCTTCTGGACGGTTGAAGTAGATCCCCATTGAGCTTTCAAATCTTTAGCTTGAATTGATTTGTTACTTCCTCAACAACAAGTAAACAATACAAGCATTCTATATATCATGGTGTTAGATCTATTCTAGCATATATAATCAATAATGTATAAGCATTTGACATAATCCAACGGAGAACATATTCATTCAAACACACATTATTGGATAGGAAAAGATATTTCTATTAATATAAATCAGAGATTACAAGATACAACCTCTGACGGCATGTCTGCGAATCGAAGAAACTGAATCCCCCACTTGGGCCTCCACCACTTCAATCCTCCATCTCTCGATAGCAACCTCACAAGCAAAAGCCAAGCTTGGGAAGAACACAAAAGTGCTCCAAGGGACAAAGGGATGTAGACTCAAGCATAAGTTCTGGCAACAATGGACTATAGTTTCGTTGCTCTCAATTCTCTCTTATGCCTTCAATGTACCAAGGGGTTCCTTATATATCTTTTCAAAGGGGTAATGAAAGGTCGAATCCGAGCGATCTCAAGGCATATGGAAGGCCAGGAGTCAAATGAGTCAGATCCATGTCAAGGAAAACTCCAAAAGGATTTGGATTATGCACACATCCCAATGTACATGGTTTTAGTGGTCAAACCCGTGTATGTACACGCTTATAGGTTTAAAAGTCGCGTATAGAATTTTTCATGTGTTTTTAGAGATGATCAAGGAAACGTCAAAGGACAAAAAGTGGTCCATAGGGTCTAAGGAGTCTGCAGCAGGATAGGGGAAGGCCATACAAAGTGTGATTCACCTGGAGTGGTGAAATCCATTATAACAGACATTGATGAAGAAGTCAAATTTGAATCCTCTGAGGAAGAATAAGAAGATCCTGATGAAGTTAAAATCTTGAAGATGTTTATGAAAACCAGTGGAAAACCAAGAATAGAAGTACCTATGTATTCAGGTAACTTAAATGTTCAAGAACTCATGGATTGGATTAATTCTCTGAGTAAATACTTTGATTTTGAAGACATAGAAGACAAGAAGAAAGTAAGATATGCAGCTACCAGATTGAAGGGACATGCATCTATCTGGTGGGATGATCTCTAGATCCATTGAGAAAGATTTTGTAAGAAAAAAATTAACTCTTGGGATAAGATTTTGTATAAGATTAAAAGTCACTTTATGCCTAAGGACTATCAGTTAAATCTTCTTAAACAATTACAGAACCTTAGAAAGAAGGATATGATATTAAAGGAATATACAAAATAGTTTTTTAGACTGAATATTAGATCTAGACACACAGAGGGAGGTATAGAAAGATTAGTTAGGTATATCAATGGGATGAGATATGATATACAGGATGAACTCTGTCTATTAAATGTGAAAACTGTAGAAGATTCATATCAGGTATCTTTAAAGGTAGAAGAGAAATTGCTAAGGAATCAAAACTAGAGAAAGTAGAACTTATAAATATGAAGCTAATAGTTCAAGTAGTAGCAGTCAATCATTCTAGAGAGGAGGATTCAAATGAGGTAGACGAAGAGGTAGAAATAGAGAAGTAAGATGTTTATACTTGTGGAGAGATTGGACATATGTCTTGGGATTGTCCAAGAAATAAATATACAGATCAGATAAATGTGAATGTTACATAGGCTCGGGAATAATCAAAAGAAGAAACAAAGGTGAATAATCCTCCAAAGGATGGAGTGGCTCTTATGTTGAAGAAAGTATTGGTGAAGACATAGAAACAGGTACATGAACCAGTTCAAAGGAAAACTTTGTACATAACAAGGTGTAAGTCACAAGGTAAGTGTTGTAAAATGGTTATTGATAGCGGCAGTATTGATAATTTGGTTTCCACTAAGATGGTAGAGAAGCTAGGATTGAAGAAGATGAAGCATCCCACTCCTTACAACATGTACTGGTTATAGAAAGGACATCAGCTCTTGGTGAATGAGTAGTGTAATGTGGAGTTCCAGATTGGTACTTACAAGGATGAAATATTGTGTGACATAATTCCTATGGATGTGTTCCATATACTCTTAGGGAGGCCATGGAAGTATGAAAGGAAATTTGTTCATGATGGGAGGAAGAATACTTATTCTCTTGAGAAAGATGGGAAGAGACATACCTTATCTTCCTTGGAAGATGAAGCAGATCAAGGAAGTTCAGGATCAAGAATTATGTTGACGTTTAGAAAATAACTGTTACAAGAAATTCAGAAAGAAAAGGATCTACATTTTTCTCTTATTGGTAAGCCAAAGGTAATTTTAACTTCTACAGATTTAGATGATTTTCCAAATGAAGTTAAAAGTTTTCTTGATGAGTATGCTGACATTATTGTGGATGAATTTCCAAATGAATTACCTCCTGTAAGAAGTATTAGTCATCACATTGACTTAATAATTGGTGCAAGTTTACCTAACAAAGCAGCATACAGATTAACCCCTCTAGAAAATGAAGAAATAAAGGGGCAAGTACAGGAGCAGTTGGAGAAGGGATTGGTGAAAGAGATCTTGAGTCCTTATGTCGTACCCACTCTGCTAAGTACAAAGAAAGATGGTGTGTGGGGAATGTGTACTGAATCTAGGGAAATTAACAAAATCACGGTCATGTATGTATTTCCTTTACCCAGAATTGATGATCTGATGGATTGTTTAAGTGGTTTAAAATATTTTTCCAAAATTTATTTAAAAGGTGGATATCATCATATTATAATAAGGGAAGGGGATGAATGGAAAAAAACATTTAAAACTAATGATGGTCTATATGAGTGGTTAGTGATGCCATTTGGGCTTACAAGTGCACCCAATACTTTCATGAGATTGAGGAATGAGGTTTTGAAAGAATTTACTGGAAAATTTGTGATAGTATATCTAGATGACATCCTGATTTTTAGTCAGAACATAGAAGAGCATTTAAGTCACCTTAAGTTGGTTTCAAGGACTTTTTAGAAGGAGAAGCTATTGATAAATTTGAATAATTGTAGCTTCTTGAAAAAATAATTCGTCTACTTGGGGTTCGTGGTTTCATAAGAATGACTGAAATTCGATTTTGATAAAGTGCAAGCAATTTTAAATTGGCCAATTCCAAGGAATGCTTATGAGGTAATAAGTTTTGCTAGAATTTCTAGTTTCTATAGGAATTTCATTAATAATTTCAGTCAATATTGTGCACCTTTAATAGATAATTTCATAGGAAGTAAACAACCTTTCCAATGGACCGAAGTAACTGATAGAAATTTTAAATTGTTGAAGAATAAAATAACTAAGAATCTTGTTTTGGCTTTGCAAATTTTTGATAAATTGTTTCAAGTGGAGACAGATGCCAATGGAGCAGCAGTGGGAGCAATTTTAAGTCAAGAACAGAGGTTAGTGGCATATTTCATTGAAAATTTGAATGAAGATAAACAAAAGTAGTATTCGTATGATAAATAATTATATGTTGTTGTGCAAGCTCTTAAAAAGTGGAGACATTATTTAATACCTAGGGAATTTGTTTTGTATTCTGGTAATCATGCTTTGTAATTCATCAACATCCAAGCTAAATTAAATCAGAGGCATGCTAAATGGGTAGAATTTTTGCAGAATTTGACCTTTGTTATCAAACGTACAAGTGGTAAGTCTAATAAATTTGTCGATGCTTTAAGCAGGATAAGTTTGGTAATGCAGGAAGTTAAGGTCAATACTTTGGGATTTGAAAATTTTATTGCTATGTATAAAGACGATGTAGATTTCAAGGATATTTATGCTTCCTATGAAAATCCAAATACCCATAACAGAATCCAATGGTTAGATTATATGTTGCATGAAGGATTGTTGTTCAAATACAGAAAGTTGTGTATTCCAAGATGTTCAATGAGGGAAAATTTAATTCAAGAAAAGCATAGTGGGGGTCTCTCAAGACATTTTGGGAAAGACAAGACTTTTGCTCTGGTGAGTAATTTTTTATTTTTGTCCAAAGATGCAGCATGATGTGAATAAATTTGTTGAAGGATGTAGATTCTATCAACATGAAAAATGGAGAAGTCAGAACATAGGATTGTATCAACCATTACCTATTTCATCTAGGCCTCGGGATTCAATAAGAATGGATTTTGTTTAGGTTTACCTAGAACTGAGAGAGGTCATGATTCAATTTATGTTGTAGTAGATAGATTTTCAAAAATAGCTCATTTCATTGCATGCAAAAATACTAATGATGCAACAAACATTGCTAATATATTCTTTTCAGAAATTGTAAAGTTGCATGGTTTTCCTTTTGGTATTGTGTCTGATAGAGATACAAAATTTGTTGGTCATTTTTGGAGAACTCTATGGAAGAAATTGGGGAATAATCCTAGTTTTAGTTGTGCTTATCACCCTTAGACTAATGGATAGACTAAAGTGGTAAATAGGAGCTTAGGAAATATACTAAGAAGTATGGTGTATGAACATCCAAGACAGTGGGACTTAGATTTAGCTCAGGTTGAGTTCGCATACAATGATTCACCCAATAGAAGTACAGGTATGAGTCCTTTTCAAATTTTATATGGGATGCATCCAAGAGGTGTATATGAACTTAGATATTTGGGAAAATAGGAAAAGAGAAGTGTAAAGGGTGAAGACTTTGCAGTTAGTATGCATGAGCTACAAGAAACCATCAAGAAGATATTACAGGAAAGTGCGAAGAAGTATAAATAGAGAGTAGACCTAAAGAGGAGAGAAGTGAATTTTCAAATTGGATATTTGTTGGTTACTATGGGTAGACCTGGGTTTACTTATAATGTACCAACAACACCCCTAACTCACTGGACCTTTCGGCAACAGACCGCAGAGCAGCCTGAAGTCTCACCCGAAGTGATCTTAGATGGGTTGGCTAAAGATTCAAGTGTCTTTAACCAGGTTCTGTAGCATCCTGGTGTCCCAAGGCTCTTTTTAGCCAGTGAGTTCTTTCTGTCAGTCACAGTTCTCCCTTCCTCATGGACACTGATAAGGAGAGGACTCCTATCGCATCGCAACGACTAGGACGATTTGCAAACTCTCTCTGCCGCGGTTCTCCCTATCTGCGATATCCCACACCGCAGCTCCTCTGTCTGTGCGATATCTTCTTCTGTCTTTGCGATATCTCCTATAGTATGGCCCAATGTGACTCTCAAGGTCCACAAGGTTTCTCACTAGGAGGAATAACTCAGCTAACCTCCAACAGGGTGTTAAACAATCTTACACGAACTTCACAGTTCAACACACTCACACCACTATACTCAACTTACTGAATAAGTATACGGGAAGCACTTAACAGAGTGACTATTACTGTGTGAAACAAGCACTGATGGACTCATAAGCAGACACTTGATATATTTAAACTCGCCTTTAACCTTCTATAATGCTGTAACTGACCGAGAACATATAGACATTTACTAACTGATATACGGCATTCATGTAATAGATAACAGATAGCAACTAAATAAAGCACAATCACATAACACACTGATTTTATGTGGTTCACTTCCAAGGTATAAGCTACGTCCATGGGAACTGGTTTATATATTATAACTTGGGAGAGTAAACACAGTTCCGCTGCAACCTCATATGCAGCTGAGATCTTCTGGGTAACTCCGCGCACACCACCAGGAGCCCTTCTCTCTTATATCTCTTCTCTTCTTATATTGCTTCTCTTACATTATACTCTTCCTCTCTCTCTCTCTCAATCCCTGTGGATTGTTACATACATACTCTAAGAGACAGCTACTGGTTATAGTAAGATACTACAGACTAAATAATAGAACCAGAGCTCGGCTCTTCTATATTACAAATATCTATGAGCTAATAGACTTACTAGCTAACTCAGCTAACTAGCTAACCTTTTACAATACAAAATACATCCCTTTATAGGTAGCCTGAAGGTCTTGCCATTAAAACACTATGGGCCTCTCCCAACAGTAACCCAAAAACCCTAACTGTGATAGTCGGTCTATCTGTACTCGAAATACCGCTTTCTGTCACACCACAGCTGCCTGCAGTCTTCCACGCTTCCCGGTGCTGACCGTGGGTACCGGCGCTGCTTCCTTTTCTCTCCTTTGTCTTCAATACCTCGGCCTTGTTTCTCCTTTTCCTTTATGAGGGTAGCTGAGCCCTCCTATCTTCACCACTGCCTTAAGTGCAGTGGTTGATATTTCTCCTCTCGACCGCTCAGGTACTATTACCTTTGACTTACTCGTTCCAAAACAGCAGCTTTTCCTGTAGCTGCGGGACCCTACTCCAACAGTCCCCTAACACTTACTTGTGGCTCGCCCCTGAGCCACTAATAGATGGTGTCTCTTGCTGTAGCTTTTCCTTGGCTTCCTGTGCAGTCCTTGTGAATCTCTGTCAAAGTCCTGCGACTTCGTTCTCCATAGCTTCGACACACTCTTGTGCCGTTTCAAGCATATATTTATTGATGCTTGAATCTTCTGTTACTTCATTGTCACTTTTGCTTGTAGTAAACTCCTTGACCTTTTGCTCAACGGTATCGACTAGCTCGATGATTTGTTCCTGATAGGATTGAAGTAGGTTATTGAATCGTATCTGTCTTGCTCGCAACCACTGCGCTTCCTATTGCATACGGTTTATCTATGTCAACTTCTTCATCTTTTCAAGAGCTCCTAAGCTCTTGTTTTCTTCATCTTTGCAAGAGCTCCTAAGCTCCTAAGCTCTTGACACTGGCTACATGGCACAGGGAAACATCACCTTATTGTGATGCCTCACCGCATCACCTGCGCAAGTAACTTACTCAATTTTTTTTTTTTACCACAAGCATCCTATGACTTGCGCAAAATGAACCGTCCTCATGTGATTCCTTGTAATTAGAATATCTGCCAGTGTAGACTAATTCCCGGTGCGATGCCTCCTTTCAATTACACTGGGCATCTGCACTATCATACACTATCTGAGTTAGGCCTGAGAGATGGGGTGGCTATCACTGTAGAGCTTGAGCCTACTGCCATTAATCAATGTGAGAAGAAGCTCCCCTTTCAGTTTTCTAAGTTGAACGGCACCTCCTTCTGTAACTTACTGGATTTGATATGGCCCCAACCAATGCATATTGAACTTTCCTGGAAACTTAATAAACTTACTGTCATAAAGGAGCACTAGGTCTCCTGTCTAAAAAGTCTTACTCTTAATGTGCATGTCATGCCAAGATTTTTCTCGTTCCTTCTGCACTTTCTGATGGAATCCTGCGATGAATCTGTCTTCCTCTAATCCAAGCAGCTACGCTAGTCTTTCGTTCATCGTATCTGTATCAGCCATCCTGATGATTTGAGAAATTAGTAAACTGGAGATAATATATTCCCTAGGCATAACAGCCTCTTGTCCATACACCAAGCTGAAAGGTGTGTTCCTTGTAAGTTTCTTACATGTAGTCCTATAAGCCCATAATACAGCATTAACCCTGAGGTCCCAATCATTTCTTTGGCTGTTATAGATATTAGTAAGAGAATTTTCTAGAATCTTGTTAAAGGCCTCCACCGTACCATTAGCTTGTGGGTGGTAGGGCGTGCTCTTATGGTGCTATATCTATAATTCCTCTGTTAAGGCTTCAATAGTGCGATTCAAAAAATGCGTGCCTTGATCACTCATCAAAATTACTGGACATCCAAATCTAGTCATGATGCTTTCAAAAATGAACCGTGTAGCTATAGCAGCAGCACAATTCCTTACTGCTTTCTCCTCTGCCCATATGGTGAGGTATTCTGATCCTATGATGATGTATCTCGCACCCGTTCATTTTCCTGGTGGGTTGATAGGACCCACAAAATATATATCCCATTTGTCAAATTTGCGTAGTGTGATCTGTGGTCGCAGTGGCATTTCATCTCTTCTTGAAGGTTTTCCTACCCTTTGGCAGATATCGCAGCATCTACAAAACGCCTTAGTATCTTTGTGTAAAGTAGGCCACCATAATCCTGCAGCTAAGATTTTTTGAGCAGTCGGCTTTCCTGCAAAATGACCTCCTGCGGCATCTGAGTGTGCTTCTCTGATAATGGCCTCTTTCTCATGCGGCATAACGCATCTACGCAGGACTTCATTTGGACCTAGCTTGTATAAGTTCCATGCGATCAATGTGAAGTCTGCTGCTTTAACAACTAGCTATTTCTTTTGATGCTTAGTAAACTCAACAGGTGCCCATCCTGTGGTGAGAAAGTGAATGATATCAGCGTAGTACTCATCTGCGATCTGAATAGAAAAAAATTGTGCATCTGGCAAAGTGTCCTCTAGGTTACTTGGTTCCTCTCCTGAGTCTATCCATGACAGATGGTCAAGTCTGGCATTTAATCTTCCTGGTTTTACAATGATTTCAAAATCATACTCCTAAAACAAGAGTAACCATCTACAAATTATTCCCCCTAACACTGGTTTATTGACCAGGTACTTAAAGTAGAATGGTTAGTAAACATATTGAATGAGGCACCCAATAGGTAGTGCCTAAAATTCTGTAGCACATACACCATAGCTAAACCTTCTCTCTCTGTAGTGGTGTAGTTCTTTTCTGCAGTGGATAGTTTTCTACTTCAGTATGCTATGGGGTGATCGATACCTCCTTCTCCTGGCTGCGTTAAGACGATCCCCAGTGAGATGCCAGATGCATCCACATGTACATGAAATGGCTTGGTCCAGTCTGGAAATACTAAGATGGGTGTTGTAACCATCTTTTCTTTGAGAGTGTCCAAGCTTTTCTGGCATTCCTTATTCCATAGGAATTTTACATCTTTCTTTAACAACTTTTCCATAGGTGCTGTGATCTTTGCATAACCTTTGATGAAATTTCTATAGTACCCGGTATGACCAAGTACTGTCCTTAATTACTTGACTGAGTTGCGTGCTGGAAGATTTAAAATGATGGCAATCTTTGCAGGATCAACCATCAAGCCTTGTCTGCAAACAATGTGACCCAAAAAAATACCAAATGGCGCACAAAATATACATTTTTTCAAGTTCAGAGAAATCTGGTACTGCCTACATTTCTCTAACATCAGTCTTAAATATCCTATGTGCTTGTCGATTAATCTAAATACAGTCCAGTCATCAAAATAAACCTCTAGGAATTTATGGATGTATTCTTTAAATACAGCAACTACTACTCTTGAAAAGATAGCTAGTTCATTTTTAATACCAAAGGGCATTACCGTATATTGGAATGAGCCCCATTCTATCACAAAAATGGTCTTATATCTATCTTCTGGATGGATTCTGATCTGGTGATAGCATGAAAAGCCATCAGTGAAGGAGTAGACCTCCTATCCTCCAACATTGTCTAACATTTGATTAGTAAACGGTGTCAGGAACGGATCATGAAGTGATGCATCGTTGAGTTTACGCAGATTGACACAGATTCTGATTTCTCCTTTGGTTTTCTTTTCTTGCACAACCATGGGACTAACCCATTTGCTTTCCTCTACGAGCTCAATAATGCCTGCTGCTAGCATCTTATCAATCTCATCCTTAACTTTTTCTTTATACCGCAGATTTAATCTGTATGGACGTTGTTTGACTAGCCTAGCATCCTCTTTCAATGGTATCCTCATTACTCCCAGATCTCCTATTATTCCCTTCATTTCTGTGAACTTAGTGGGGAATAAGTCCTGATAGTCGTGTAACAGATCTGCAATGTGTGCTACTATTCCATCATCCCAATAGTCTCCAATAGAGGCAAGCTTTGGTTTTGTCTCTGTGCCAATATTGATCGTTTTAATCTTGATGGGGTTTGTGATAGCTGGAATCTATAGATTTAGTCCATCAACATCGCGAGTCCCTTTTGACTCCAGAATGTTGATGCTGCGAGGATCCTCATCCTCATCCTCTGGTTCTGCTGCGAAGTTATAACACTCGAGCGCATCTTCTAACTGGATGGCCCAGTCGGGTTGAGTATGTACTGATAGGGTACAGTCCTCAAATATATTAGTCTTTATGATGTCTAGATCCTGATCGATACTTGGATACTTAGATTCAAAAGTGAAAGTGAGTTCAAATTTGTCTATCATAAGTGGCCATGTAATGGTTCCTCTGTGCAACTCGGTCTTAGTGTACCAGTTCTTTGGAATTTGGTCTAAAGTGTGAATGAATTGGTGAACCCATTCATCCTTCGGAATGTCCAACCAATTCTGTTCACACATTTTAATATGTGACCTGGTGTCACTTTCTCCTTTGTACCTCTGCTGTAGATACTCCTTATCATTGGAAAACATGATCGCCATCAATCTCTTGAAGTCATCCCATGATGTGATATGTTCTCTATGTGCATTCCACCATCTTGTAGGTGTGGCTCTTACTGCAAGGTCAATGACTGACTTTCTTTGCTCCTAAGGAATTTCCTGTTCAAACCATTCTAAAAAGTCTTTGACGTCTGCTAAGCCATCAAATGATGAAGTATCCTTCATCTCTGCGCCAATCCATCATAGTGACTTAGTCATAAACGCACATCTGTGAGCTGAGACTTTGTAAAGTCTATTCTGCCAGTTCTCTAGACCAACATCTGAGTCTGATGTGCATGAGATGTCGCATCGACAACTAATGTTCCCTTCTATGGTTGGATTGATGTAGTCGCTCTGATTAGCCGTCATCTGATAGAGGCTCTCCATATTATGTTCCTCATCCTCTGCTTGGATAGGTTCAATATATCTGGGACCCTGAAAAGGATTCAACGGTGCAATGACCCAAATATGATTGTCCTCGAAGGTCATTTGTCTCTTCTTTAAATCGATAATATCCATGTTACATATTTCCCAATCAATACCTAGTAGCGCTGGGTACGGGCTACTATCACCAATGATTTCTATAACTTCAAAGTCTGCAAAGTTGCGAACTCTGTCAATGTCAACTGGCACCTGCGGTAATCGACCTAGTGGCGATACCCACTGTTGATTGGCTAGTCTCATATGGATAGGTGATCTGGCTAACTTAGGGCTACCCATCTGTTCCCATGTCTGCTTAGTCAGAACATTAACTTCCGATCCTAAGTCTAGGATTACCTCATCCATTTCAAACTCTCTGACTTGTGCTGTAAGTCGCATCTCTCTTCCTGTTATTATATATCCCATAATATTATGAACAACACACTGCACACTGCTCACGGAAGAAGATAGATGACATTGATATATGATGCGTTGAATCTCTCCGATAGCTTTCTCATTTCTCACGAGTTTTAAGCAACTCCGCAGGAAGGATTGTACACTTCCTGTCGACTCATCCGCGTTGCACCTTCCCTATGTGGTAGCCTGTGATATCTGTACAGGGCTAACGCCACATGGTGTTTGCTATGGTACACCCCTAGATGGCTGTACCTGTGATCCTGATTGTGTAGGGTCATTAAAGAAAGTCTTAGCTTCCTGAAATGTCTCTTTATTCTTCTGCAGGTCGAGTGGTGTTGATTTAGTAGTGTCTTTGCGCACCCACTCCGGACCTGTGTTCTTTTTAGTATCCGGCGATGTTCCACTGGTGGAAGCATCGCTGTGAGTCACAATGTTGAATCTTGGTTCTGGTCCCTTCTGCTCAGCAGCAATAAGCTGAATGTTCTGGTGTACTGCTGGTTTAGGTTCCTTGATCTTGGCTATCAAGGTAGGGCATTATTCTATAGCGTGATCATAATATTTGCAGTAGTTACATGTGGTAGTAGGGATCTGACAGTCCCTAGCATAATGTCCTACAACTCCACAGTTGTAACAAGTGATTGGTCCACAGCCATGACCAAAGCCTCCTCCACAGCCTCATCCTCTGAATCCTCCTCCACGACCAACATGAGTTGGTTCATGCTGTGATCCTACTGCTAGACCTGGTGTCTCTGATTGGACTCTGTATAAGTCGTGTTTTCTCTCGACCATGAGATCATAAGCTCTACAATTATGTTCATCATGTCCTACGGACTTACAGAAGTTACAGTATAAGTTCTTAGGTGTCTGTATATACTTCTGAAGTAAAGGGCATTGCCGAGGTGGGTGTCCTCTTGTTCTACATAGTTCACACCATGGCCCTTGCGTATATGCTAAGGGGTTAGGAGCCCCGCTTGCTAGATATTCAACAAATACTGGACAATTATCTTTAGTATGGCCTTGTGCTTTACATTTTATACACCATATTTCTTGTGCAATCTAGTTTTCTTTCTTAATCTCATGCATCTGTAAGGTGAGATTAGCTAATTGGTTCTGCAGATTTGTCATACCCGTACTGGTCTCAGCTAGAGGTCATGCCTCTAGTTTCATTGCCATCTCCAATGCATCATCCTGCATCTGGATTTTCTACTGCATCAGTGGTAGTCTGATGTGGGGGAGCAATGCTATAATAAACCATTCCTTATGCTGCTCCGACGCAAACTCAAAGCTAACTTGGTCTATGAGAGCTTTGAATTTCTGATCAAAGTCCCATACTGATTATGTAGGTGACTGTTTAATGTCTTTGAGCTCTGTAATGCACCGTGACTCAGACTTAGGTTTCTTAAACTCTTTGATCATGGTGGTCTTGATCTGTACGAGCGTTCTAGGTAACACTGAGGTATACTTCATATACCATGTTAAGGCTCGTTCCCTAAGTGTGGTGACCAACTATACAAGTTTAAAATTATCATCTTGGAGCCCTTTAATGGTCCACACAGCTTCACATAGAAACCAATGCTGGTCTGGGTTTTCTGCCCCTGTACCCTTAAAGGTAGGTAACTTCATATCATCCCTCATTCTATTTCTATGTGGTGGATGCTGATTTTCTGTATTACTACCACTCGGTGGTGTAGATATAGGTGATGTAGTGGTAGCATGTACTGTATGTGAGCTACTAGATGGAGTTCCTACAGGATTATTCTGAGTCCCAATATATTTCTGTGGGGTGTAAGGATGGTAAGGGATACCCCCTTCTGTTCTTTCTGTATTACTGTGACTCTGTTCTCTAGGATTGTCTGAACTGTTTTCAAAGACAGAATATCTGAAATCTACTTTATATTTCTTTCCACTACATGTATGTCTGAGTTCATCAAAATCACTCTCAAACTCTTGTGACATTACACTTATTTAATTATTCATCTGAAACTATATCCATTACTCCTTTTCCATGTAATAACATCTTAATGGACAAGTTTAAAGAGCTCAGGTACTTACCACGATATCCTTTGAAGAAGTATCGGTCGGCTTCAGGCTTTTTCTTTGTTTGACTGCAAACTCTGTGATGAATCCTTCTAGCACACTCGCAAGCCAGAAGTCTACTGCTCATGAAATGGGTTTATCAATGCTCCCAATAGTCTGAATCAACTCCGGTGTCCAGACAATGTTCCTTTTCTTCTTGAATATGTTCTGATCAGTCAACTTTGATAACCAATCATACAACTCATTTCCATAGGTCGTAAAAATTATTGTATGTATATCAGTGAAGATATGTTTTTGTAACCAGTCCTCTGTACTCAACGTAGGACTCTTTTTTTCTGTCACAGCAAATTCTCTTTCTATAGAATCAACCCACTGGTTGAGTTCTTCTTTAGTAGGATGCCAATAGAACATTAGCTCTTAGTTTGTTCAAAACCGGTAATGCAACCATTTGTTGGTTACTATGGGCAGACCTGGGTTTACTTATAATGTACGAACAACACCCCTAACTTACTGGCCCTTTCGGCAACAAACCGCAGAGTGGCCTGAAGTCTCACCCGAAGTGATCTTAGATGAGTTGGCTAAATATTCAAGTGTCTTTAACCAGGTTCTGTAGCATCCTGGTGTCCCGCGGCTCTTCTTAGCCAGTAAGTTCTTTCTATCAGTCGCAGTTCTCCATTCCTCGTGGACACTGATAAGGAGAGGACTCCTATTGCATCACAACAACTAGGACAATGCGCAAACTCTCTCTACCACGGTTCTCCCTATTTGCGATATCCCACACCGCAGCTCCTCTGTCGGTGCGATATCTCCTTCTGTCTTTGTGATATATCCTATAGTATGGCCCAATGCGACTCTCAAGGTCCACAGGGTTTCTCACTGGGAGGAATAACTCGGCTAACCTCCAACAGGGTTTTAAACAATCTTACACGAACTTCACAGTTCAACACACTCACACCACTATACTCAACTTACTGAATAAGTATATGGGAAGCACTTAACATATTGACTATTACTATGTGAAACAAGCACTGATGGACTCATAAGCAGACACTTGATATATTTAAACTTGCCTTTAACCTTCTATAATGCTGTAACTGACTGAGAACATACATACATTTACTAACTGATATATGGCATTCATGTAATAGATAACAGATAGAAACTAAGTAAATCATAATCACATGAAGCAATCACATAACACACTGATTTTACGTGGTTCACTTCCAGGGTAGAAGCTACGTCCACGGGAACTGGTTTATATATTATAACTCAGGAGAGTAAACACAGTTCCGCTGCAACCTCATATGCAACTGAGATCTTCTGGGTAACTCCACTCACACCGCCAGGATCCCTTCTCTCTTAGATCTCTTCTCTTCTTATATTGCTTCTCTTACAATATACTCTTCCTCTCTCTCTCTCTCTCAATCCCTGTGGATTGTTACATACATACTCTAAGATTCAGCTACTGGTTACAGTAAGATACTACAAACTGAATAACAAAACCAGAGCTCGGCTCTTCTATATTACAAAGATCTATGAGCTAACAAACTAACTAGCTAACTCAGCTGACTAGCTAACCTTTTACAATACAAAACACAACCCTTTATAGGCGGCCCGAAGGTCTTGCCATTACAACACTGTGGGCCTCTCCCAACAGTAACCCAAAAACCCTAACTGTGACAATTAGTCTATCTGTACTCGAACTGCCACTTTCTGTCACACCACAGCTTCCTGCAGTCTTCCACGCTTCCGGGCGCTAATCGTGGGTAACGGCGCTGCTTCCTTTTCTGTCCTTTTTCTTCAATACCTCGACCTCTTTGCTCCTTTTCCTTTATGAGGGTAGCTAAGCCCTCCTGTCTTCACCGCTGCCTTAAGTGCAGTGGTTGAGCTTTCTCCTCTCAGCCGCTCAGGTACTGTTACCTTTGACTTACTCGTTCCAAAACAGTAGCTTTTCCTGTAGCTACGGGACCCTACTCCAACAATATTTAGTGATGGACTATATCTCTTAGATCTCTTCTCTTCTTATATTGCTTCTCTTACAATATACTCTTCCTCTCTCTCTCTCTCTCAATCCCTATGGATTGTTACATACATACTCTAAGAGTCAGCTACTGGTTACAGTAAGATACTATAGACTGAATAACAGAACCAGAGCTCGGCTATTCTATATTACAAATATTTATGAGCTAACAGACTAACTAGCTAACTCAGCTGACTAGCTAACGTTTTACAATACAAAATACATCCCTTTATAAGAAGCCTGAAGGTATCTCCATTACAACACTGTGGGCCTCTCCCAACAGTAACCCAAAAACCCTAACTGTGACAGTCGGTCTATCTATACTCGAATTTCTACTTTCCATCACACCACAGCTTCTTGCAGTCTTCCACACTTCCCGTCGTTGACCGTGGGTACCAGCGTTTCTTCCTTTTCTGTCCTTTGTCTTCAATACCTCGGCCTCGTTGCTCCTTTTCCTTTATGAGGGTAGCTGAGCCCTCATGTCTTCACCGCTACCTTAGGTGCAGTGGTTGAGCTTTCTCCTCTCGATCACTCAGGTACTGTTACCTTTGACTTACTTGTTCCAAAACAGCAGCTTTTCCTATAGCTACAGGACCCTACTCCAATAGTCCCCTAACACTTACTTGTGGCTCGCCCCTGAGCCACTAACAACTAGTGTCTCTTGCTGTAGCTTTTCCTTGGCTTCCTGTGCAGTCCTTGTGAATCTCTGTTGAAGTCTTGTGCCTTCGTTCTCCATAGCTTCGACACACTCTTGTGCCGTTTAAAGCATAGCTTTACTGATGCTTGAATCTTCTGTTACTTCATTGTCACTTCTGCTTGTAGTGAAATCCTTGACCTTCTGCTCAACAGTATCGATTAGCTCGATGATTTGTTCCTAATAGGGTTGAAGCAGGTTATTGAATCGTATCTCTCTTGCTCGCAACCACTGCGCTTCCTGTTGCAGACAGTTTATCTCTGTCATCTTCTTCATCTTTGCAAGATCTCCTAAGCTCCTAAGCTCTTGACACTGGCTACGTGGCACGGGGAAACATCACCTTGCTGTGATGCCTCACCGCATCACCTGCACAAGCAACTTACTCAAATTTTTTTTTTTGTTTACCACAAGCATCCTATGACTTGCACAAAATGAACCGTCCTCATGCGATTCCTTGTACTTAGAATATTTGCTGGTGTAGACTAATTCCCGGTGTGATGTCTCCTTTCAACTACACTGGGCATCTGCACTATCATACACTATCTGAGTTAGGCCTGAGAGGTGGGGTGGCTATCACTGTAGAGCTTGAGCCTATTGCCATTAATCAACGTGGGCAGAAGCTCCCTGTTCAGTTTGCTAAGTTGAACGACACCTCCTTCTGTAACTTGCTGGATTTGATATGGCCCCAACCAATGCGTCTTGAACTTTCCTGGAAACTTAATAAACTTACTGTCATAAAGGAGCACTAGGTCTCCTGTCTGAAAATTCTTACTCTTAATGTGCATGTCATTCCAAGCTTTTTCTCGTTCCTTCTGCACTTTCTGATGGAATCCTGCGATGAATCTGTCTTCCTCTAAGGCAAGTAGCTGGGCTAGTCTTTCATTCATCGTATCTGTATCAGCCATCTTGGTGATTTGAGCAATTCTTAAACTGGGGATAATATATTCCATAGGCATAACAACCTCTTGTCCATACAAGCTGAAAGGTGTGTGCCCTGTAAGTTTCTTGCATGTATTCCTATAAGCCCATAATACAGCGTTAACCCTGAGGTCCCAATCATTTCTTTGGCTGTTACAGATCTTAGTAAGAGCATTTTCTAGAATCTTGTTAAAGGCCTCCAGCGTACCATTAGCTTGTGGGTGGTAGGGCGTGCTCTTATGGTGCTGTATCTGGAATTCCTCTATCAAGGCTTCAATAGTGCGATTCAAAAAATGTGTGCCTTGATCTCTCATCAAAATTACTGGACATCCAAATCTACTGATGATGCTTTCAAAAATGAACCGTGCAGTTGTAGTAGCATCACAATTCCTTACTGCTTTCACCTCTGCCCATCTGGTGAGGTATTCTGTTCCTATGATGATGTATCTCGCACCCATTCGTTTTCCTGGTGCGTTGATAGGACCCACAAAATCTATAGCCCATTTGTCAAATGCGCGCAGTGTGATCTGTGGTCGCAGCGACATTTCATCTCTTTGTGAAGGTTTTCCTACCCTCTGGCAGATATCACAGCATCTGTAAAACTCCTTAGTATCTTTGTGTAAAGTAGGCCACCATAATCCTGCAGCTAAGAGTTTCTGAGTAGTCGGATTTCCTGCGAAATGACCTCCCGCGGCACCTGAGTGTGCTTCTCTGATAATGGCCTCTTTATCATGCAACATAACGCATCTACGTAGGACTTCATCTAGACCTAGCTTGTATAAGTTCCCTACGATCAATGTGAAGTCTGCTGCTTTAACAACTAGCTGTTTCTTTTGATGCTTAGCAAACTCAATAGGTGCCCATCCTGTGGTGATAAAGTGAATGATATTAGCGTAGTACTCATCTACGATATGAATAGCAAACAATTGTGCATTTGGCAAATTTTCCTCTAGGTTACTTGGTTCCTCTCCTGAGTCTATCCACGATAGATGATCAGGTCCGACATTTAATCTTCCTGGTTTTACAATGATATCAAAATCATACTCCTGAAATAGGAGTAACCATCTACATATTCTTCCCCCTAACACCGGTTTATTGACCAGGTACTTTAAAGTAGAATGGTCAGTAAACATCTTGAATGAGGCACCCAACAAGTAGTTCCTAAACTTTTGTAGTGCATACACCATAGCTAAACCTTCTCTCTCTGTAGTGGTGTAGTTCTTTTCTGTAGTGGATAGTTTTCTACTTGAGTATGCTATAGGGTGATCGATACCTCCTTCTCTTGCCTGCGTTAAGACGATCCCCAATATGATGCCAGATGCATCCACATGTACATGAAATGGCTTGGTCCAGTCTGGAAATACTAAGATGGGTGTTGTAACCATATTTTCTTTGAGAGTGTCCAAGCTTTTCTGGCATTCCTCATTCCATAGGAATTTTACATCTTTCTTTTACAACTTTTCCATAGGTGCTGTAATCTTTGCATAACCTTTGATGAACTTTCTATAGTACCCGGTATGACCAAGTACTGTCCTTAATTGCTTGACTGAGCTGGGTGCTGGAATATTTACAACGATGGCAATCTTTGCAGGATCTACCATCAATCCTTGTCTGCAAACAATGTGACCCAACAAAGTACCAAATGGCGCACAAAATATACATTTTTTCAAGTTCAGAGAAATCTGGTACTGCCTACAATTCTCTAACATCGGTCTTAAATCTCCTATGTGCTTGTAGATTAATCCAAATACAGTCCAGTCATCAAAATAAACCTCTAGGAATTTATGGATGTATTCTTTAAATATAGCAACTACTACTCTTTAAAAGATAGCTGGTGCATTTTTAAGACCAAAGGGCATTACCATATACTAGAATGAGCCCCATTCTGTCGCAAAAGTGGTCTTATATCGATCTTCTGGATGGATTTTGATCTGGTGATAGCCTGAAAAGCCATCAATGAAGGAGTAGACCTCCTGTCCTCCCACATTGTCTAACACTTCATCAGTAAACGGTGTCAGGAACGGGTCATGAAGTGATGCATCGTTGAGTTTACGTAGATCGACATAGATTCTTATTTCTCCTTTGGTTTTCTTTTCTTGCATGACCATGGGACTAACCCATTCGCTATCCTCTACGGGCTCAATAATGCCTGCTGATAGCATCTTATCGATCTCATCCTTAACTTTTTATTTATACCGCGGATTTAATCTGTATGGACGCTATTTGACTAGCCTAGCATCCTCTTTCAATGGTATCCTCATTACTCCCAGATCTCCTATTATTCCCTTCATTTCTGTGAACTTAGTGGGGAATAAGTCCTGATAGTCGTGTAACAGATCTGCAATGTGTGCTACCGTTTCATCATCCCAATAGTCTCCAATAGAGGCAAGCTTGGGTTCTATCTCTGTGCCAATATTGATCTTTTTAATCTTGATGGGGTCTGTGATAGGTGGAATCTGTAGCTTTGATCCATCAACATCGCGATTCCCTTTTGACTCCAGAATGTTGATGCTGCGAGGATCCTCATCCTCATCCTATGGTTCTACTGCGAAGTTATAACACTCGAGCGCATCTTCTAACTGGATGGCCCACTCAGGTTGAGTATGTATTGATAGGGTACGGTCCTCAAATATCTTAGTCTTTATGATGTCTAGAGCCTGATCGATACTTGGAAACTTAGATTCAAAAGTGAAAGTGAGTTCAAAGTTGTCTATCATAAGTGGCCATGTAATGGTTCCTCTACGCAACTCGGTCTCAGTGTACCAGTTCTTTGGAAAAGTGTGAATGAATAGGTGAACCCATTCATCCTTCGGAATGTCTGACCAATTCTGTTCACACATTTTAATATGTGACCTGGGGTCACTTTCTCCTTTGTACCTCTGCTGTAGATACTCCTTGTCATTGGAAAACATGATCGCCATCAATCTCTTGAAGTCATCCCATGATGTGATATGTTCTCTATGTGCATGCCACCATCTTGCAGGCGTGGCTCTTACTGCAAGGTCAATGACTGACATCCTCTGCTCCTGAGGAATTTCCTGTTCAAACCATTCTAAAAAGTTGTTGACGTCTGCTAAGCCATCAAATGATGGAGTATCCTTCATCTTTGTGCCAATCCATTGTAGCGACTTAGTCATAAATGCACATCTGCAAGCTGAGACTTCGTAAAGTCTCTTCTGCCAGTTCTCTAGACCAACATCTGAGTCTGATGCACATGAGCGGTCGCATCGCCAACTAATGTTCCCTTCTACAGTTGGATTGATGCAGTCGCTCTGATTAGCCTTCATCTGATAGAGGCTCTCCATATTACATGCCTCATCCTCTGCTCGGATAGGTTCAATATATCTGGGACCCTGAAAAGGATCCAACGGTGCGATGACCCAAATCTGATTGTCCTTGAAGGTCATCTGTCTCTTCTTTAAATTGATAGTATCCATGTTACCGATTGCCCAATCAATACCTAGTAGCATTGGGTATGGTCTACTATCGCCAATGATTTCTATAACTTCAAAGTCTGCAAAGCTGCGAACTCCGTCAATGTCAACTAGCACCTGCGGTAATCGACCCAGTGGCGATACCCGCTACTGATTGGCTAGTCTTAGATGGATAGGTGATCTGGCTAACTTAGGGCTACCCATCTGTTCCCATGTCTGCTTAGTTAGAACATTTACTTCCAATCCTAAGTCTAGGATTACCTCATCCATTTCAAACTCTCCAACTTGTGCTGTAAGTCGCATCTCTCTTCCTGTTCTTAGATATACCATAATATTATGATCAGCACACTGCACACTGCTCACGGAAGAAGATAGATAACACTAATCTATGATGCGTTGAAGTTCTCTGATAGCTTTCTCATTTCTCACAAGTTTTAAGCAACTCTGCAGGAAGGATTGTACACTTTCTTTCCACTACATGTATGTCCGAGTTCATCAAAATCACTCTCAAACTCTTGTGACTATACACTTATTTACTTATTCATTTGAAACTATATCCATTACTCCTTTTCCATGTAATAACATCTTAATGGACAAGTTTAAAGAGCTCAGGTACGTACCACGATATCCTTTGAAGAAGTACCGCTCGGCTTCACTGAAGCTTTTTCTCTGTTCGACTGCAAACTCTGTGATGAATCCTTCTAGCACACTCGCAAGCTAGAAGTCTACTACTCGTGAAATGGGGTTATCAATGCTCCTGACAGTCTGAATCAGCTCCGGTGTCCAGACAATGTTCCTTCTCTTCTTGAATATGTTCTGATCAGTCAGCTTTGATAACTAATCATACAACTCATTTCCATAGGTCGCAAAAAATATCGTATGTATATCAGTGAAGATATGTTTTTGTAACCAATCCTTTGTACTCAACGTAGGACTCTTGTTTTCTGTCACAGCAAATTCTCTTTCTATAGACTCAACCCACTGGTTGAGTTCTTCTTTAGTAGGATTCCAATAGAACATTAGCTCTTAGTTTTTTCAAAACTGGCAATGGAACCAATTGTTGGTTACTATGGGCAGACCCGGGTTTACTTATAATGTACCAACAACACCCCTAACTCACTGGCCCTTTCGGCAACAGACCGCAGAGCGGCCTGAAGTCTCACCTGAAGTGATCTTAGATGGGTTGGATAAAGATTCAAGTGTCTTTAACCAGGTTCTATACAATCCTGGTGTCACGCGGCTCTTCTTAGCCAGCGAGTTCTTTCTGTCAGTCGCAGTTCTCCCTTCCTCATGAACACTGATAAGGAGAGGACTCCTATTGCATTGCAGCAACTAGGACGATGCGTAAACTCTCTCTACCGCGGTTCTCCCTATCTATTATATCCCACACCGCAGCTCCTCTGTCGGTGCAATATATCCTTTTGTCTTTGCGATATCTCCTATAGTACGGACCAATGCGACTCTCAAGGTCCACAGGGTTTCTCACTGGGAGGAATAACTCGGCTAACCTCCAACAGGGTGTTAAACAATCTTACACAAACTTCACAGTTCAACACACTCACACCACTGTACTCAACTTACTGATAGAGTATACGGGAAGCACTTAACAGAGTGACTATTATTGTGTGAAACAAGCACTGATGGACTCATAAGTAGACACTTGATATATTTAAACTCACCTTTAACTTTCTATAATGCTTTAACTGACTGAGAACATACATACATTTACTAACTGATATACGACATTCATGTAACAGATAACAAATAGCAACTAAGTAAAGAACAATCACATGAAGCAATCACATAACACACTGATTTTACGTGGTTCACTTCCATGGTAGAAGCTACATCCACGGGAACTGGTTTATATATTATAACTTGGGAGAGTAAACACAGTTCCGCTGCAACCTCATATGCAGCTGAGATCTTCTGGGTAACTCTGCGCACACCACCAGGAGCCCTTCTCTCTTAGATCTCTTCTCTTCTTATATTGCTTCTCTTACAATATACTCTTCCTCTCTCTCTCTCTCAATCCCTGTGGATTGTTACACACATACTCTAAGAGTCAGCTATTGGTTATAGTAAGATACTATAGACTGAATAACAGAACCAGAGCTCGTCTCTTCTATATTACAAAGATCTATGAGCTAACAAACTAACTAGCTAACTCAGTTGACTAGCTAACCTTTTACAATACAAAATACATCCCTTTATAGGCGGCCCGAAGGTCTCACCATTACAACATTGTGGGCCTCTCCCAACAGTAACCCAAAAACCCTAACTGTGACAGTCAATCTATCTGTACTCGAATTTCCACTTTCTGTCACACCACAGCTTCTTGCAGTCTTCCACGCTTCCTGGCGCTGACCGTGGGTACCGACACTGCTTCCTTTTCTGTCCTTTGTCTTCAATACCTCGGCCTCATTGTGCCTTTTCCTTTATGAGGGTAGCTGAGCCCTCCTGTCTTCACCGCTACGTTAAGTACAGTGGTTGAGCTTTCTCCTCTCGGCCGCTCAGGTACTGTTACCTTTGACTTACTCCTTCCAAAATAGCAGCTTTTCCTGTAGCTGCGGAACCCTACTCCAACAATATTTAGTGATGGCCTATCTTAAAAAGGAAAGGTTCCCTAAAGTAACTTATAGTAATTTGAAGCTTAAAAATATTGGACCTTGTAAAGTTTTAAGGAATTTTTATGCAAATGCTTATGAAATTGAACTTCCTTTTGACCTTCATATTTCACCATTTTTTAATGTTTCATATTTGTATCCTTTTAGAGATGCAGGTATCCAACCAGATAGTGTAACTTCAATTATAGATGATCCAGCTATAGAATGGCAAGGGAAAATTCCACAAAAAGAACAACCTTAGATTGAATCCATCATTGACAATAGAATATTAAGGAATATTAGGGACAAAACCTTCTTTCATTACCTAGTCAAATGGAGAAATAAAACTACAGAAGATGCATCCTGGATGACATAGCAATACATTTCCAAGTATGATGTACCACCTGAAGACTTAATGAAAAAAATATTTTCTTCCCTAGGAGTATGATGTAGGAGCATCCAGCTCAAAGTTCATTGACTAATGAATCAACTTAGCATCTAGCTCAAATTTCATTTATTGATGAGTCAACTTTCCTTGTAATCAAGTTCTTGATGGATAGGGTTCCATGACAATTAGATAGAATTGGTTTTAAATTTGTAATAAGTGGCAATTTTTCCTTTGTTCTCCTTGATTCATACGTGGATTTCTCAAGGATTGATCTTTGTCGATGGGGTTTTCTTTTATTAGGTCCTCAGGTCCAACTTAGTCGGATCTGACAGGTTTTCTGAGTGTTATAAATTAATTTGAGTGTAATAGGTCTAAAGAGAAGGGGGGCAGAAGGAAAAGGAAAAAGGAGTGAAAGATGAGAGAATAAAGAGTGTGCACAGAAAGAGTGAATAAGTTGGATTCTCTATGTTTGAAATCCCCATCAAGTTGAATAAAGAATGAAGGATTACATTCCATGTGTGTTTTGATGGATTCTTGGTTTTATCTAAATCTGTAGAGATATGAATTCATCCTACGTTCACTCCTTATAACTATGTGTATAAATTATTTAGTTTCCAAAGTCCACAGAAATTGATCCTTTCAGTGATCAATTTGGAGAGTTATGAAGAAAGATCTCAAAGAAGATAAAAAGGAGAAGAAATATCATCATGGAAATCAATGGTTACAATATGTTCTGCATCTGGAGACATATCAGTGACCAAGAACTAATCCACAAGAATCGATGGTGTGAAAGAATTCGAAATTGCGGAAATTGGGAAACATGGAAATTGTCGAAACTCAGTTTTTGATAAGTCAAGTTCCAAAACCCACATGTGGGATAGACTTTTGTGTCTGCAATTAATTGTGGAAGTTCAATTTTAAAAAAAAAAAATTTTAAAGCCGCATCCTGCAATCCGCAGTGTTACGGAAAAGGGGTGTTGCAGAAAAGGAGTTGCGAGAAACATCTTGCGGAATTATGTTTGTAGAAAATTTGAGTTACGGAAAGGTGGAGATTGCAGAAGAACAATCTTGCGGAAGGGAAAGATACCTAAGTTAAATCTTATGAAAAAAATATTTCAATTAGGAATTCAGCCTGTAAGTTGAAGTCTTGTATCTATTTGGTCTTTGAGGCCATCATCATGGAAGCCATTTATATTCATTCCACATATTTCACTAAAAGGTATTTCATCTGAAATTAATCCTAAAACTAATCCCATCTTACGGTAGAGATATAATATCCTAATTAAGATTCTAAATTCCTCCACCATAGTAATGCACTCTCCTTAAGCTAGTATACAACTAACTTTCCCTTCTGGTTTCTAGAATATCTCTGCAACTCAAATCATAGACACATGTTTACTAATAAATATTCTTCAACCTCCTCTTTAATAGTACCATTAAAAATATGAAGCTTAACGTTTTCCAACTGTCTATGCACATCTGCATTAGATGGTACTTACTACATTTATACTTGTGAGGAAGAGCCAAGAATTGAGGTATTTCCTCCAATTCTATTAATCAAGACTCGTGTTATTCTATGGAAGGATAACAATATATCTCTTACTTATATAATGTATATTTTCTTAGGATAGTCCACTTGAAAATCTGGAGGTGAAGGTGTCCTCCTTCTTCTCTATCTTGTTTCTCTCACCATGATTACTTAACCTTATACAAATATCATGCCAACATTAACTTCCTAGATTTTCATTCCTATAAAATATTACTACCACAATATTAACATGTAATCCCTAGGTCCTAAAGGTATACTCACTTTGATACCATTTGTAAGGTCCCATACCTTAATAACTATACCAAAACATAAAGAATATAAGGTCATCATAAGAATTTTTTTTTCTTAATGCTAATACTCACAACAAGTCCATCTTATCATATGTAAATATAATCCTATAAATGGTATGATAAACAAAACACCATGAATCCTAAATGGTTAATAGACATATACATTCCATACACCAATTATAAGAATTTAGCATATCACATGAGAGATAAACTTTAAAAAATCCAATTTCATTCATACTTAAAATGAACTATTCAAGCATATGAACCATAAGAAAGGGAACAATTCCTACAATATAATATTGTTAATCACATCAAACCTTCCTCACATAACTATCCGGATGTTTATTCATTCAAGCTACTACAATTTAAAGTCCATGAAAGCTTACAATCCAACAATTATTTTTGGGATTAAGAACTATTGTTAGCCATATCCATGTACATAATTATGCAGCTACGTACATGAACAATCTATTGTCAAGACATTTTCATGTCCATTCAATTCAATGATGACTATATATATTTATTCCCATAGGCATGTACATATTCAGATGCAACCTTGAATTTGAATGCCATTTAAACATTTTTGGTAAAGTCCATGCTTGTGTCTTAAAATAGTTATGATGGAAAACATATGAAAAAAAAGAAAACAAAGAGATTAACTTCAAGACTGAGTTACTTAGATATATACCAGATTCCCCAATCAAGTACCAAGTAGTTAACACTAAAGCTACAGTCATTGAGGTATTTAATAAAACACTTAGCGTGACAGATACATACAACTCATTTGAGACATTAATCCAAGCAATTTTCAAACATTAAATAAAAACTCACACCCCCTAAGAAATTTGGGAAAAATTATTAAACCATGGATTAATTTATCCCTTGCCCTCTATTATAGATTAATAGTGAAACTTGTATTAACTAATATTTTACAAATCCATGCCACATAACACAACTCACAGGTTGAAGGTGTAATCTACAAAACTACCTAGATCACATATTTGATTTTGGAAAACTATTTTTTTAGAATAAGAATGGGGATTTTAGGTTCAAGTGTCATGAATACCCTTGAAAATGAACTATATCATAACATAATTGCCCATAAGTTTGCTTCTTTAATTTACATACAATTATGATTTCTAAAATATCTATATGGGTTTGGTCAAACACATGGCATACAACCATTACAATAAGGCTTTATGTTTAATGAACTATATCCTTATGGTAAATTAACTTAAGTAAATTTTCAAAAAATACACAAGAACAAAGTGACTCAAGGTTTTAAGTAAAATTCCCCCCTTTCCTCATAGGATTGTTGATGTATATGTAACTTCGTAATGTATTTCACTTGTATTTCTTGTATATTGTAACCTGATGTTTATTCTGGGATGTACTTGAGTCATGCCATGCCCCAATGTTCCTATCGAGAAGATCTATAATGTAAACACGTGATGTCAAGTCATTGTGGGTAACCCTTCTATTGGTTAAGGGTTAAAGTCCCCGCAGTTCCAGGGCACTAGGGTTATTAGACTCTCCTAGTGAGGTTGGCCCTATTAGGGTTTAGTCAAGTCAAGAATTAGTATAAATAGAGAGCTGGACTCTCTATTTATCACACATCTCATACACAATCAAGTGTAGTGCATAGTTGAGGAAGGACAAGACACTGGGGCTAGATAGAAATAAGTTTACTGCTGTCGGGAGATCACTTACTGTTTTGGGTTCTACTCTTGGTGTTGATTCTATCTATGAGGAAGTTGTAGGGTTTTCACCATTTATGTTTTCCCTGAGGATAAACACTGTGTTCATTGTCTTTTGTGTTTGATTGTTGTTCTTTTTATTCTCTCAGTTAAAGATCCTAATGTATTGCTAGCTTAATGATGAAATTCTAACATGGTATCAGAGCTAACCTGAGAAGAAGACACTATGCAGCTGCAGGAACTAGGGCTTCCTAGTTATTGGATCTTATTCCACATATTTTCATCAAAATAAGGTTGGATTAACTCTCCACCTTAGGGTGCATCTTTCTATCGAAGCAGAATCCAATTTTGAGGTTTTTCAGTTTTGGACCCGACACTACTGCCAAAAATTAGGGCTTTTCATAGAAGAGAAATTTTTTAGTGAGCCTAGGTCTAGATTGATCTCCTCCCCAAAATCAAAGTTAGGGATCAAATTCAAAGCATTTGGTGGGATAGAACTCTAGAAAAGAAAAACCCTAATTTGCTATTGAACCAACACTGCAGGATTTTAGCTCCAAATCTAGATCCGACATCTTGACCTGGTAAGATCTAAATATTTTGTATTTCCATTTGAGGTTCTCAATTTAAGATGTCTCATCATACCAAGCTTGATGAAAATATTAAGGGAGCTGATAAATTCTGATCCTGGAAGTATAGGATCTCCTTGGTCCTAGAAAAAAATGAGTTGTACTCCTATATCAATGAGGAGGTTCCAATTCCAGAGGGAGATGAGGCTAAGGACTTACATAAGAAGAAGTTGGTTATGGAAAAGAGAATCATTGTTGATTCTATCAAGGATCACCTCATATCATAGGTGTCCTCCCTCAAGACACCTCAAGCTATGTTTGATTCCCTAACCAAATTGTTTGAAGGGAAGAACATAAATAGGAAGATGACTCTGAGAAACCAATTGAAGAATGTAAAGATCCAGAATGCTGAGACTATCTAGTATTACTTTACAAGGGTGTTGTACAAGATTATACACCTTATAACCGAAGGTCTGGGGTTACCAACATACTCAATCAACTTGCATACAATTGACTCTAGAGTGCAATAAAGGAAACAAGAGGATGAGAAAGACTTACCCGTTATAAGTCGGTTGATCCTTAGCTTGTCCTCTTCCGCTTTGTTTCACCTCCAAAGTCTTCAAGGTTTCTCCTCTTTCACCTGTCAAGAGTCAATCTTCCAGATACAAGATGATTCATATATATATAAGCAGGTTAGATAAATCATATGTAAGATGCAGAAACATAAAAATTTATCAAACCAAAATACATGAGACACATATGGAAGAAGGATTCTCTTTATTAACAATAATGGAAAGAGTTCAGATTACAACCTAACGCCTGAGACAAGTACTCCTCTGCAACCAAAGGATTTTGAGTTCCACTGCTCCAAAGACTTCTGTATAAACTCCACCAGCATAACTTTGCTCTCCAAGTATATCTATAACACCCTCCCCAAGGCCTGTATTTATATGGATGAAATAAGGCAATTTCAAAGGTTGAGGAGGTTGAGACAGTTAAGGTAATTAAGGTAACAATGCTTAACTAATCTCAAATCATCGCGTGTTTTTATTTTTAAATGTCAAGGGACATATTCGCGGGTATGGAGAAGGACAACCTGTGAATGATCCGTGAGTTGCTATAAGAGAAACCCGTGAATACATCCATCCACGACTTTCAACAACCAACACTCGCGAATGATCCACGAGTTGCATATATGGAGAGTCACGAATACAACTTAACATAGAAAAATGTCAAAGTAACCAGCTAGATGGAGGAGAAATATATTGTATAGTAAACCAATCTATAGTGTAATGGAAAAACCTCTATCCATAGATGTCCTTTTGTGTGCCAACATGAGGGATGTCGGCACTCGGACGGAGAGGTGCCATTCAAGTGTATAACAGATGCCTCGTAATGTGTGAGGTCAGAGGGAAACGATGGCCGAAAGACATTATAATCATCATCTTTAGAGAACTCAGAAATCCAATGGAGCAGAGAGAGTACCTGAAACAAATACATAGTAATGTCATATTCAAAGTTACATCTGAGGATACTATGTTCAATTTACTGGAACACTAGCTCCTTTACAATATTTGAGAACATCATATGATACGGGTATAAAACCACGTAGATTACAAAAGTGGATTGAAGCTACAATATACAATAATGAGTCTTCAAAGATCTGGAAGCTGTGGATAGAACATAGTCTTGCGCAAATTAGTCCATATGTGAGGAACTAAGGTCTTCATAAAGGATCCCAAAGAACCAATACAATCCCAACCATGTGAATAAGGGTAAGCTGAAGTCGAACATGGAAAGGATTCAACAGTTTGTCAATCAATAGATAATAATCAACAACTAAAGCAAAGAAATTCACCAATAATGAAAGTGAATCCTGAGGTACTATCGTCAAAACTCAAGGTCGTCATCAGGAAGTGCTGAAACAAAGCCATGCTGTGATACAGAAGGAAATAGATCCTCCAACAGATCACAAGAGTGACTAGGAACTGGGCAAAAGAAGGGAGACACAAATAGATAATAGATATAACAATGATGGGATCAGGCTATAGATCAAACATTGGGAAGAATCCTTGAACAGTGAGCACAACACAGAGATAACCCAAGGCAGCATATAACTTATAGATAGAACAACTAGAATTATCTGTCATGTAGGAGACATGATCAGATTCCCCAGGTATAATGGACAAGAGGAGGAGTAAGAAGCTCAAAGTGATAGCTGAACACAAGTGGACACCGAAACATGGATATCGGAAAACAAAGAGTGCTATGTTCAAGGATGACATGCTGCCATTACTAAAAACAAGAGAAAACTTCTTCCTTACCTTCCCTGTTAAATTTTAACGAGTCCAGGAAAGCAAACTCGGTTCCCTCTTCATTTTTTAACAAGCTTGAAGAGATGGGAAAATAATGCTTGATAGTGTCACTGATTCGTGGATTTAATGAGCCTGAACTAGTACATGCTCAGTCGATGTTTTCACATTTACAGAGTCTGAAAAATCCAAAGAAGACTCCAAGGGGGTCCTTTTTCGTCCAATTTAGTCTTTTGAGGCCGAAAAAGTATAAAACAAACCACAGTATAACTCTCTTAACTTCCGAAGAAGAAAAGGTGCACCTTTTTCGTACTTAGTCAGGAAGGTCCGAAAAAGGTTAAATTACCACCTACCCAATGCTCCTTCAAAAGCAGCATATAGCCTGAGTTTTACGAGTGTGAAGGAAGGCAAGATCACTCGAAAAGATCCATTTGATTACAAGAAATGGGGCTTACAACAATAAACTTTATGCTTTGTTCTTTAGGGTTTAATGAGCATGACAAAGACATAAAGTACACTCAGAATCTTTTTCATGTTTTGGTCCAGAGCACGAAAAAGAGAAAACTAAGCTCATACCGGGGGTTCCTTTTCCATAAGTTTAGTCCCTCAGGTCCATAAAAGCGATAAACCTATGCCTGAGAATACTCTTCTCAATTTCAAAGAAAAAAGAGTGATCCTTTCTCGTATTATTCCACATGGTCCGAGAAAGAGATAACCTACCACCAATGTGGATGCCCGTTCACATATTCTTAACGAGCCTGAATGGACAAGTTTACTCGGCAGTCAAGTCTATTTTGAGGAGTCAGACTTGGGCCTAAAGGAACTCAAAATATTTCCCGTGAAGTTTTAATGAGTCTAGAAAAGCCAACTTGCGGCCTCCTTATTGTTTTTAACGAGATCGAAGGAGAGCAGAAAGAATGCTCTAAATGCGAGGAGACGAGTGTCATAAGCAGGAAAAACTAGTTCCAAGCGCAAGGAACAAACCTATGCATAATGCAAGGAAAGTGAGCAAGATAAGGACACTCACGGAATGTCTCCTCAAGGTAAAGGGTGTCAAGTTGCAAAGGCAAAATGATACAAGGCTTAGCAATGATGAGAACAAAGATGAGGGCTTATACAATGAGCTAAAAGCATGGAAGCCGGCATCAGGCTCATAAGCGCAAGCAGGGCACATACAAATGCAATTATGACTTGAACAACAAGGCGAGGCCAATAAACAGTTGTGAATCCAACTAAAAATCCTGTCTCCAAGAAACAACAACATCAGAATCATATTCAGAAGAAACGATCCGATGCGGGTCACTTTGGCACAAAGACATGTGACTTTGCTATCTTCTACAAAAGGTAAAGTCAATGCAGAATCAACCGAAGAAAATTCTATAGAACCAAGGCTTGAGGGTTTATAATCTTCAATATCAACCTCAGAAGGAGAACAAATATCAACAAGGGAGATAGAGTCTTCAGGAACAAACTCAGTATCACAGGAGTTGAAAAATTCATAATAAAAATCAAACTCATCAGGATCACTGACTTGCTATTCGTAGGAAGAGTCAAAAAACTCAACAAGACCAACATAAGAAGAAAAGTCAGGCTTACTAGGCAAATCAGGGTTAGAATTAGTCACAACTGAACCAACATCAAATAGAAGATTAGACTATATCAAAGAATCTAGGAAGACTTCATCCAAAGGAAGGAGATCATCCGAGATAGGACACATGTCTAAACTTTCAAATGGATTAACAGAGTGGAGAGAAAGATCTACAGTCTGTATAGGATGACTCGCCCGGTCAACTGCTGGGACCAAGTCTCGAGAAAGTAAGCATGAAAATAGAGGTTTCTTCTCAGTAGCAATTGAACACAAAGGACATGAGGCCACATAGTTCACCTGTGGCGAGGTAGTGTCTATAGAAACACTAGGAATCAATAAAGGAAAGACTTGGTCTCTAGTTGGGTCAGGATATGGATCAAGAAAATCCAACTGATCGATAGTGACAATTTCTTCACCATGATTAAAGTACATCACACGAAAGAATGTTGACACCACAGCTGGCATGGCATAGACATAATCACGTCCAAGGAGCATATTGAAGTCCAAGGGGTCTTCTATCACCATGAAGTCAACTAAGACGGTCTTCCCACCCAAAGTAACAGGTGTTTGAGCAAGAATTCCCAAGGCTATACAAGGTCTTCTATCAAATTCTAGTAGTTGACTAGCAGTCGACACAAGGCTGGGAGATCCCATGCCTTGCCAAGCACAAGCAGACAAAATACTAACTGAGGCTCCTTCATCAACAATACAACGAGCAATCATATATGGTTCAACTTTGACCTTTATCTGGAAAGGTGAATTAGAAGGAAGGCGCGGCTCAACTAGGCTATCCCAATCAAAGGAAGCAATCCGAGAGCTTGGTGGGGGTTGATCCAAAGCGAGTTCAGTGCCCCCTTGTTCAGTAATTTCTGAACTGGCAGTGAAGAAAATGTGACTAGAAGACACTTCACTCTCCAAAGGAAGAGTGGGATTGATCGATACTAGAATCGATTCAACTGCTTCGTGAAAGTCACTCTCCAAAGGGAGAGTGGGATTGACCAAAGATGAAATTGGTTCAATCACATCAGGATCACTCTCCGAAAGAAGAGTTGGGTCGACCAAATCTGAGATTGGTTCGACCACTTGATCAACCAAAAGTTGAGTCAGTTGTTGAGAAACTATAGGTTGTTAATGAGAAGTAAATTCTTGAGTCTTGGACCACACTCTTCGCACCTCCACGATAGCAGGGCACTTGTGAGTAAGATGATCTTCCTCGAATAGCATACAAGGGAACTTAATTTTGCACTTTCAACAACCAGTTTTCTCAACGGTGTCAACATGACTAGCAGTTGATGACTGTTTGCTCTCAGCATGACCTATAGAGGCTAAGAGTTTTCCCCCAGCATGAACTACAGAGGCTGGGTGACTGGGTCCAACCTGACTAAGAGAGGTTGGTTGTTGGAAAGCTTCTGAATGTTCAAAAACGGGATGACCATGAATCCAAAATCTTCACACCTTCGCGATAGAAGGGAATTTATAAGTAAGGTGTTCTCCCTCACAAAGCTTACAAGGAAACTTGAGCTTGTGTTTTGAACAGGTAGTCTTTTCAATAGTTTCAACATGACTCACAATGGCTGACGAATTGTCTTCATCATGAACCACAGAGGTTGAGAGACTGCCCCCAACATGACCCACAGAGGCTGAGAGACTGCCCCCAGCATGACCCACAGAGGCTAAGAGACTGGGTCCAACATGACTTGTAGAGGTTGGACAGGCACCATCAACATGAACAACAAAGGCTGAGTGGTGAGGATCAACATGCTTTTCAGCAGTTGAGTGTGTGCCCCCAGCATGAACCATAGAGGTTGGGTGGATGGATCCAACATGAACAACAGAGGTTGGATGGGGAAGTTCAACTTGAACAATAGAGGTTGAAGGGGTGCCCTCAGCAAGAACCATAGAGGTTGGGTGACTAGATCTGACATGATCTAGAAAGGTTGGAAGGATCCCACCAGCATGATCAATAGAGGCTGGATGGTGAAGATCAACTTGATTTGCAGAGGTTGAGTGCTTAGATCCAACATGGCCTGCAGAGGTTGGATGGGTGCCCCCAACATGAACAACAGAGGTTGGGTGGTGAAAATCAACTTGACTTGTAGAGGTTGAGTGGGTGCCCCCTTGATTATGTGCCTTCTTCCTATTCCTCCTTCTTTTACTCCTTTTAGACTGCCAGTTACTAGTATCAGTACTTTCACCGCATGAGGTAGAAGGAGGAGGAGAATCAACTACAGGTGAAGGGGAAGCAGTGTTTTGATGCCCTTGATATAAGGAGCTTACTTGAGAAGAATCAGGAGCATTCAGGACGGTTGGAGTGGAAAACAACCACACCGGTAGCCCTAAGGTGAATCCAAGTAAATTCAGGGTGGCCATCAAAGGGACACCAACATTCCCTGTGAAAGGAATAGAACAAAGAGTTCCCATCATGGGGATCTCTTGGTTGGTGTTCGAAGGGGTGCTAGCCATAGTTTCAAAATAGGAGACAAATTCCGAGGTTGATAAGCAACCAAAATTGCAAAGCACACACCTAAAGGCACACTAAGTACATACAAACCACATAGCACTCACTAAAAATTCCTAAATCCAAACAGACAAATAGGTATAATATATACTTCCCAGAAGAAAGCTGATAGACAGTTACTTGGCGTCCCTATAGATGTTCTTAGGCACAAGTGGAGGAATCACCCACCGCCCTCCCACACTTTCTACTGGGGTTACCTTCCAAGCCCGTCCAAGGTCAACCAGAAATAACCTTCCGGTGTACCTGTGTATGAACCCTAGATGTCAAAGAGACTAAAGGCTACCTTAACTATATTGATAGTTTGGGGGGACAGTCGCAATCCTGATTCGTACGCATGGGCAGGGTAGCTGAGCCCAAAACCCTGTCTAAGACAGAATCCCTAGATGCGTAAAAATCCTGGTCTACGCTTTGACAAGGAATAGGAGGGTTATCTCCTCAGTCCAAGTCTCCACTTGGCCTCGTGCTTAACTCCCATTTGAGAGGATCTTCCTAGATACAATCGATAAAGTCAAGGATTTACCTAGTGATTGGCCAACTACGTCTAAGATTTAACACTTGTGGGGAGTTTAAACTCCCTATCCCACAAGTATAGCCTAAGCTAGTTGATGTATGACCCTATAAAATAAAACTTACTAGTAATTTTTAAATTATATCGTTTATTTTAAGGGTTGTTTTTAGTCATAGGGTAAATGGCATGAAACTTATGTGGTGTTTTGAATCAACAGTTGAAACAAAATGACTAAGCAAAGAGATATGAAATGCAAAAGCAAAAAATATTCTCTTTATTTTTCTTTTTCAAATAGAAAACTTGAAAGCCACAAAAGAACAAATTCTTTTTATATTTTTAATTGTTTAAAAAACAATGATATGCCATGCAATCTAGACTAAAACCCTAATCTACATGCATATAAAGCAAACATGTGTTTTTGTCTTTTTCTTTTATAAATGAAAAAGAGAAAACAACCTATCAACTAGTGCAAGCAAGTACGGTAAGCAAAGCAAATAGACAACTACTCTACACCCCACAAACAAACCCTAGGTTTCCCTAAAGTTAGATATCAACCTCTCTTGAAAAAGAAAACT